>QNUK01000386.1:0-202500 GCA_013621035.1 Clarias magur | reverse complement strand
AAAATAAATGTATTAATATTTCTTTCTAGGATAAACAGTATTTTTCTAAGGTAAATTTTGATTGTATAAGGTAAAGTTTTATTTCTTTGGAAAATAAGAGTAGAGTATTAAAAAAAAAAAAAAAACGAATTAATGTCTTTTCCCTCTGAAATAAATATATATATATATATTTTTAAGCGAGTATGTTTTCCAGATAAAATGTAGGTATTTTTATTGAGATAATGGAGCATTTTTCCCCCTTTGTTTTTCCTAATGCATTTTTTTTCTGAGAAAGGAAGGATGTGATTTGTTTTTAAGAATTTAAGATAATTTTTTTTGTTTGTTTGTTTTTGTTTTGTTTCCTTAGAGTAAGTAATAATTCTTCCCAAAACAATGAAATAAGAGTATTTTTCCACATGGTCGGCCTCATTTGCCAGTCTTTTGATAAATCGATGTCTGCGTAAACTAAACTAAAACCAAACTAAAAAAAAAAATAACCAAAGTTTCAGAATCACTGCTTTCCTTCACACCCACATGAGTCTGTTGATTAACCAATTACCCATAAAGCATCAGGTGAGTGCTTGGCAGGGCTGATTTGCATTCGGTGACGCCCATAAAATGCCATAAAAGGTAAAAGATCCTGGAGTTGAAACGATGAGTGAAAGGTAAGGAAAGACTTGTAGAAGTGAAGAAGTGAAGGTTATTTTGACTCTACGGCAGCGAGGTAATTTATCATTTATCAGTGTGATTGTTTGAGTTTAAACAAAACAAACAAACAAACAAACAAACAAACAAAAGATTGTACATAAAAACGCAAAAATAAAAAATATACCTGCTGTACACAAGTCATCATGGACAGTGAAGACATCATACAGAGAAACTGCTAGGAGTTTCCTTTTTTATATATAATTGCATTACGTGTCCTTAATTAAAAGCAGAAAATCCAAGCTTTAGGAGCTGAAGCAGATGCTGAGCTGGTGGAGGCTGGTGTGATTGCTGCCTGTGCTGCTGTGCATCACAGGGTAACGTGGCATCAGATGAGCGTTTGGGAAACTGAGTGATATGAGTGGCTCATGATGACGAGCCTCCCGTCTGGTTCTGTCACACTTTCAGTCTGTGTAAAAGAGGAGAGACTCTTCACCCAGTCTGATGGTTACAGTAAATGTAAGGAGGCTGCTCGCGGCCGTCTCGGAGGAGATTCCGTCTCCACACTCAGAAACGAGCTGCACCACAAGATGGAAGGCAGCGGTTTGGTCCAGTGAACTGGGACAGCACCTGCGCGCTGTGTGTATGTGTGTGTGTGTGTGTGTGTGTGTGTGTGTGTTAGGATGAAGCTCAGCTCGACACACACGACTGGTTCTTGTAGCAGACACAGTCCTGAACATGAACATGATTAAAAAAAGAATATATATATTTTTTTTATTAAGGTGATACGCCACTGCTTGCAGCGCGGCATCCAATCAGACGGCGCGAGCGGACGAGCGAGTGCTCAAGCGCAGATGTTGGATCTGCAGAAAAATCCCTGCATCAGCGTCTATTCTTGATATGCAAATGCCTTTAGTGTTGCATTAAAGCCCACTTAACCGCATCCATTCGGGTTGAAAACAGGAAACTGTGAGATGAAGATGACATTTCACTTCACGTAAATGCCTATCAAGTGCTGCTCATCAGCACAAGTGCCCAGCTACATGCACACACACACACACACACACACACACACACACACACACACACACACACACACACACACACAATTATTTATGTATGTATATGCTGTATGTATGTATGCATGTATGTATCCTTATTCATTTATTTCTGGTTCGATTTAGAGACACAAGTTCTCCCCTACAGAAAGTGAGATAACAATTTTCATCATGGGGACAACTTTTCTCTCTGTACACACACACACACACACACACACACACACACACACACACACACACACACACACACACACACACACACTTCTAATACAGTGCTCATTTCCTGAGCTTTTCAGCAACTCAAATTCAGTATCAGGTGTTTCACTGTGGTGACACATAGGTGCTTTATACTTTACATGTCCCCCTCACTGTCTGTCTGTCTGTCTGTCTGTCTGTCTGACGCTCTAGCTGTCTGTCTCCCTCCCTGTCGTCTGTCACTGTCTGGCACTGTCTCACACATTCGCTATGAGCTGTCTGCCAGATTTTCTGCCTGCCTGTCTCTCTGTCTCTCTGCCCTTCTGTCTCTCGGGCTGTCTCCGTTTCTGTGCTCTTTATATACAGTAGCTGTAAGTCTCTCTCTCTCTCTTTCTCTCTCTCTGTCTCTCTCTCTCCCCATTTTATTTCTTTTATTTTTTTTTCTGCAGAGATGGAAAGTCCTTATTGCACAACATGTGGTCAGACCGGCCCGAGTTCCTGACATTCCTGCAGCGTGCAGGTGGCACTCGTCTGCGAGGGAGGATCAGGACAAAAGTGTCTCGCTGTCTCTCACTGTCTCTCACTGTCTCTCTCTCTCTAAAAATTACCTGAAGCCTGAATGCAATGCACATTCTCGTGAAGGGGGTTAAAGCCCAGACCCTGTTCCTGGACAGAATCTGGACAGAATACATGCTAACCTTTAAAAAAAAAAAACAACAAAAAAAAAGTCAGGGAAACTAAAAAAATAAAATAAAATAAGGTCGCTTAACCACAATTAATAATAACTGAGTGTGTGCAAAAAAAAAAAAAAAAAAAAAAAGACATATTAACCGCCTGGCCTGCAAACGCAGTGTATCCCAGGTGCTGAGAGCGATTAACACTGAAAAACAGGAAATGAAAAAAAGAAGACAGAGAAAAACAGCAAAACATGATGAGAGAGAGATAGAGCGCTCCTGCTCTCCTGCCTGCGAGTCGCAACCAGTCTGTCCCGAGGTGACAGCATGCTCAGCTCACTGCTCCAGGTATCTGGTGTCGCTAACCCCCCCCAAAGACACACACACACACACACACACACACACACACACACACACCATGGCAGAGTGACAGAATGATGGATTGATCAAGTGAAGTAAAAAAAAAAAAAAAATGGAAAGAATGACCGAGGCCGAGTGGAATAGGTAAGAGATGAAAGAAGAGCAAAAGGAAAAAGAAGAGGCGGAGAGAGAGAGAGAGAGAGAGAGAACAGAATAAAGAAACAAACTGAAGAAGACAAAAAGAGAGTGAGATGGCATTAGAGAAGGGGAAAAGGCAATGAATGCAAAGAGAAAAAAAAGGATGATAAAGTGACAGGAGAATGAAGAATGAAGAGAGAAGAGAGAAAAAAAGAAGAAAGAGAGAGAAGGATAGAAGAAGGGGAAAGCGAGAAAGGAAACATAGTGGAGAGAGGACGGAAGAGGAGGAAGAGAAGTTAGCGAGTGGAGTAAAAGGAAGGTTAGAAAAAGAGAAAAGAAAAACGAGAAGTAAAGAAAAGAAGGAAGAGGACAAGGGAGAGTAAAAGAGAAAGGGAGCGGTGAAAGAAAGTGAGAAAGCAAACGAGAAACGGGGAGAAAGTATGGCAGAAATAAAGAATCAGGGAGAGAATGAGAGAGTGATGAAGAGGAAATACCAGAGACAGGTGGAGAGAAGAGATTGAGAAACGAGGAGGGAAAAGAAAAAAAACAAAACAGAAAAGACAGGGGAGGTCAAGTACCACAGAGACAGAAAAACTGGAAGAAGGGAGTGAAGAAGAGATGTAAAAATGGAGAGAGAGAGAGAGAGAGAGACGAGAAGAAAAAAGCAAAAAGTAAGAGGACGGATAAAATAAAGAGAAGGAATAACCGAGAGAAGGAAAGACGGGGCAGAGAGTTGATGAGAAAGACAAGGCCATAAGAGAGAGATGGAGAGAAAAAGAAAGACAAGAAGATACAGAGAGTGTGAAAGAGATGAAGAGAAAGAAAAGAGAGAGAGAGAGAGAGAGAGAGTGTGAGAGAGGAAGGGAAGCAGTGAGAAAACAAGAGTGTAAGTGGTGGAACGCTTCCTCTCGCGGTTCTGCAGGAAGCAGTTTGTCCTGAGTGGCCTAACCACAGTGTGTGTAAAGGTCCCTTAGAGTGGACACGTACACACGCATACACACGCATACACACACAAACATATACACACACTTCTGCAGAAAAAGGTGGCTCAGTCACCATGATTCACACACTGAAGTCACACTGTAGAGAGGACTCGTCACTCATACCCCATTCACACACACACACACACACACACACACACGCACACACACACAAATAGACACAACAAATATACTGTGTGCATGTTCCAATCATGCATTATATATTCAAATATTTCGTTTCCTTATACTCGGAGGAGGTTACTGTGCTCACTCTTTCTGTGCAACTTGCACCTGAACGACGTGTAATCAAATCATTTAGCTTCACCAAAGTCCTGAACAAAGTCTTAAGAAGACGCACAAACCCAAGAGATCCGCCCCTTAGCCCTCACCTTTGCTACGTTTCCTAACTGATGAGTCATGAAAATGGTGAGCGTGAGTTTTTTCGAGAATCCTCGAGACTGCTTTGAAGCAGGTGTGAGTCATGTGTCCTCACTCTTCTCTGAAGGATTTCTGTGAGAATGATTAAATACGTGCGATTAAATTCGTTTCAACCTAATCAGATTAGGCAAGGATGCCACAGCATGTCTGTTCATGGATGGAAACGCCACACGAGAGTTGACACTCAATCCCAGCAAGACTAATCCGATGAGAAGATCTTTGTCTTTCTGTGGAGAATCCTAAGATCATGGCATCGGTTATATAACAGCCACTCTGGGGGATTCCTAGACGACCGACTATCCCTCCTGCCCCATGCTGCTGAACTGGCTTGGCCATGCAGCTTTCTCCTCAGGAGGAATCGTTTTTGTTCCTAGGCACAAAGGGCACTCAGGTGTTTGTTTGGTTCCTTGTCATCCTGAGACTGGAACCATTGCAGGTTTGCCTCTGTGCACCATAGAAGCAGCTGCACAACATGTCCTCAACCTCCCACACCATCTCTACTGCCTTCATGTGCCTACAAGGACCAACGTTATGTATTCAGTACCCATCTCGCTTTGGGAATCCACCACCGCTTGTTTGAATCCACCATCCCTCAAAGTACAAGGAATCAAGACTATTTCCTGTCCTGACACCCAAGCGGTAAAGCAAACTTCCCCTAGTGTGTCCCTGGCTGTCTTCTAACAAAGACTAGAGACCTACCATTTTACCAAGCACTTTGTTCAACTATCTTTTTATTTTCATACTGTACAAACCTCCCCAACAGGTTTTAAGACTGATATTCCAGGTGAGTGGCGCCTACTTTGATTGACTTGATCCCTTGAGATGTTTAAGATCCAGCATACTACAGTACACATGCCGGATTCTTTGAACAAGAAAGGACAATACCAAGGTGCGCAGTCGAGGGTCTCTATGATCAATGGCTGGTGAAGTAAATGTCGCTGATCACCAGCGATACATTAGTAAACCGGTGACAGGCACACAGGGACCAAAGGCCAACCTGTCTGGTTCAATCCCGCAGAAAAGCCAATGCTGAACAAATTTTTGAAAAGAGTCCGTGCTGGCCTTGATAGAAAGGTATTGCAACACCCAATGCATCACAGCCTGCCATGTACAGTATGGGGCAAAGAGCTCAAGGTTGTTCCGGCCTCCAAATTCCCCAGATCTCAATCCGACCACGCCTTCATGGAACGCACTGGACAAACAAGTCCGATCCATAGAGGCCCCAATCTACAATCCACAACACCATACAGAGGATCCATACAATATTAGGCTTAAAGTTCTGTATTGTAATGTTATGGCTGATTGGTATATACTGTATGGAAACGGTTAAATCTACTTGTACGAAAACCCAGTCTTGACAAAACGACAGGATACTGTAAGTTTGGCCCTCAGGTTAGGGTTAGGGTTAGGGTTAGGGTCTATATGGAATATTTATTCTTTGTTTAATTTGATACGGCAAACTGCGCCCCTTCCGTAACCTCAACCAGTTCAGGCTATATACACATGCTGTTTCCAGGAATCGGATTTTAACTTGACAACCCACATTCACTGGTGGGATTAGGTCATTTTTCGTACGTTACACAATTTGGAAAGGAACTACCCATACCAGTCTTGTTAGTGGTGAACAAAGGATTTAACAGAGATAAGCCTGGCTCATTCCACAAGAAAAGGACAGAGATTAGAAGCTTACAGATAATTCAGACGACATACTTCAACTTAAATTCATAAAAAAGCACCCACAATCAGCTTACCACTGTAGATTACTGAGTTCATTAGGAAGCGAACGGTCCGTGTTTGACGGTACAAGGAGGAACTAGACTGAGATGAGACGTACCGGAGTGTGTGCGCAGGTGTCCGGTGAGGGCGTCACGGCGGCGGCAGGCGTAGCTGCAGAACGGGCACTTGAAGGGTTTCTCGCCTGTGTGGAGCTTGATGTGTCTCAGCAGGTTTCCCTTCTGGGTGAAGGACACGCCACACTGGCTGCACTGGAACGGCCGATCACCTGCACGCGAGGAAAGCAAGATCTTGATTTGTGTGACTGGTTAGACCTGGAGCTGAGAATCCACTACAACGGCGTGGTGTGAATGTTACACGCTTTGTTTTTGCACTGGTGCACCCGTAACCCTTTCTTGGCTTCCGCAAAGAAACAATACAGTACGACTTAGATTCGTTAGGCAAACTAGCAATATTTGAATTGAAGATTGTTTAGTAGCCTTTGTTCAACATGTGAACAACTTCCAGGATTCCTGTCGAGTCATGGATGATGATGATGATGACGACGATGATGATGCTGATGTAGAGAAGAACTACAGTATTTAGCTTAGCTTCTCGCATTAGCTTAAGATTTTATCTGCATGCACACGCCCCTGGTCTGTCCTTTTTTATTTGATAATTATTGAATTATGATTAATTCTTTTTAATAGCTGACGTTATACTCGATGCTTTACGCTTGATCCCCCATCATCTGATTTAACTATGGCTACCCTTATGTGTTGATTATTTTTAAGGCTGTCAATATTGACATGCTAAAGCATGTAATTAATCTAGAAATGTTAACGAAGTTCTTCGCAAATTAATCACATGACCCTAAAAAGTTTGACCCTACTGGCTTCCCATAGCTTCAGCGCAGTTACCTGACTATGTGTGATAACGGCGCGTTTAGGACGGATAACTAGATGACTGAGGAAACATCACCAGGTGTGCTAAACGGCAGGTTTCATTATAAAAAGCTTCTAGAAAGACGTTTGGATAAAAACTTGTTCCTACCATCAAGGGGAACAACGTAGACAAGAAAACTGTAAGCTGTGGGTTACAGTTTGCTCAGGCGGCTAAGGCTCTAGGGTGTTCCGGGTTCGAGCACTGCGGTCGATGGGTTGCCACACCCCATACTATCACCCCGTTTGAGAGATTTGATTTTACATTTTGTCAAATGTTAATGTTTGAGATATTACAAAACTGCATGATCTGTTTCCTCTAACCAGGTTTGTCATGCATTTCGTTATTCCAACACTGCACTTTTTCTAATGCACGTAAATCTGAGTAATTTAAAATTTGGTGATTAATCTGTGTTTAAGACTGTGTTTAACTAGCTAAAAAAAAGTATTAATTACTATAGAATTTGATTGGATGAGAGGCATTCTAAGAGGTGTTCTAACAATCATTAACCCCTGATCAAGGGCACTACTTGCTGTGTGGGACAAGCGATTGTACACCCTAGTGCACTAGCTTTTGCTATTTGGGATTCAATCCTCGTAGCTGAGGTTAAAAGCTAAAGTGGAATGAATAAGCGTTTAATCAACTTTTTGGCTACATAGTAATTGTAAGAATTCGCGAAATACCTGGTTAAAGAATCAGACAAATCATAATCTGTTGATAATATGAGATCGTATTGTGGAACGGTTGTATGAACCCAATAATCAGACTCACGGCTGTGCTGTTATGCTGGATATCTCCGGTACCCCCACACGCCTACGACCTCATCACGGCCGTGCTGATATCCAGCACGGCAGCACGACCCCGAGTGTGATATGGCTGATGATAATTTTTGAGTTTGTGTAGTGTTTATCGCTAAATCCTGCCAACGCAAATTAGCACTAATAGGACAAAAGCTGTGGGAGTTTAAAAGCGATTCAAGCGAAAAAAGAAGAAGAAAAAAACAAAACAAACGGACTGAATTTTGACTTAATTAATGCAATTAATGTAATTCGCACTCATTAGACATCAAATGGTTCACGGTTTTAAGGGGCACCGTGCATGTCATTCAGGTGCTTTCAAGTATGGAGTGTGTAGCCTGATGAATGTTCCCTTTCCGTGGGAAAACATATCAGTGCCACTCGTACTGTACACGGGCCTAGATGACACGCCTGAGCGAGCGCCTCTCGACACGCTTCCAAAAGAAGCCTAGCGTGTTCTGAAGTTAGACAGGAAGCGATCCAGCCCTGAAATGAACTGAAATAAAGGAAGGTAATCAAATCTTCCTTGTGGATTTTTTTCCTTTTCTTTTCTAGATGTGAGACTGAGTTGTGACCCTCATATTGAGTGTGTAATGTGTTCTAGAGATTCAGACACACACACAAAAAAAAAAAAATTCGGAAAAAAAAAAAGCTACACTAGATATTTCATTATAACGATCGAATCATTTATTGGACACTGAACACTGGCTTGACGTTCTCTTGGTCTTGGTGATTCCTGATTCTTACGTGCACATTTTTGGTCTCCACATTATTGATCAGTAAATGATGAGATGAATTATGTCTGATTCCGACTCGAATTCATCGCGGTGAAAACGATTTACACACCCGGTTATAAGATTTGCTCCAGGACTTTTCTTAAGTAGTGTTAATGCAAGCATTTTTTGAGAAACCCAGTAGCAGGAAGTTACGATTGCACCAGCAGACAAACAGACCCGCTTCAGAATATATGAAATGAGAACATCGCTTGAGGCTTAACCAAAAGCGGTAATAGGAGATGTTCCAACATTTTTGCTCGGCATGTGTAGGTCAGATGTGGTGTAGCAAACACGGCCTGGTGCATCGTTTTCCGTTTTTGGATAATCAATGCGATACGGTGCACGTAGTGTCTCATTTCAAAGGGATGAAAGCTGGTGAAAATCGATGAGTTTAATACCATTGTGCTCCTGCCATAGCTCATAATTATTATTATTTTTTTTCACATTGTATATTTGGAAAATATCTTTTACAACTTTAATCGGTTCATATATTTAACACTTTACTTTTTTCCCTGAAACATTGTATCGAAGTATCGAGTATCGGGTATCGGGTCTTGTCTGTTATTGTTAGTTGACAGAATGGATAGAATGATTTATTTTACACGGCAAATACTACTGTTCAGAACTTCAGTGCCTACAGTATAATGCAACTCTGGACTACCGATTCATCATTTACATCTGACTATGTACACCATGCACCACTGAGCTGCACACAGCTACTGCAATGGGCGTTCGAGTCAAACCGGGACTTGCAATGGTATTTCTTGTAAATGAAGGCGTGCGTGCAGATTATTGCTTTTTTCCAGACGACCTTTGGACGATGTGACCTGTCTGTGTGAACTGTACACACAATCATTCACCAACACCACTGGCACATTACAGGACTCCAGCTAAGAGTTATTACGACATCCCATTTGCACGTGTTCGGACCAGGAAAGGAGTTCCTGGGAGGCCGGCGTTTCCGACGCGATCACGGCTCGGGCGTACCGAGAAAACTTTCCACCCTGATGGTACTGTAACTAAGCACTATAGTGAAACACGGGGATAAGTGCATTAGTGTAGCGGCGGATTATATAGGGAAATAAAGGGAGTCATTTCCTCTCAAAACTGTGGTCTGTCAAGAAAAGTCCCGCTTTGACTTGAACACCCGTCATGTTTAATTTAGTCCCCTGCACTCTTGTTCACTTCCTCTGAATGCACTTATTATAGTGCTTACAGCTAGGATCTGCACTTTACACTTACCACCAAGCATATACATATTTACCACACACACGCACGCACACACACACACACACACACCCTAATCTGCATATTAGTATGCGTATACTGTATTTGTCATTAATTGAACTTTCCCCTCTTCCTCTCTCCTCCCCTTCGAGCCTTTGCTGATGCACACTTTGTATTGCACAGATGCAGAAGAGCCCGGGCCTCACCACAACTATTGTACAATTGTCACTTTTGAGTTTTTCTTTTTCTTTTTTTTGCACATGATGAATAAACTTGAAAGTTGAAACTTCAGAGGATTGCTGATCATTTTCAAATAATAGAAAAACGCGTTCACGTTTGTGGCCCGGCCATAAGTAATGACATCATTAAAGATTACTTTGTTTGTCCGAGAATAAAGATGACAGAAGACCCGGCGTTAAAACATTACATGTACCTTAATAACTCAATAATGCAACAAGACTTTTTCTGTAGACAATGTATAGAGATGTACAAAACAATAGTGTTGCCCTGTACTTACTGTCATATATATATATATATATATATATATATATATATATATTCCACCCCTAGCTGGAAGCGCATGAGATGTTGGTTTTGACTCTGAGTGCTAACCACTTTCGAAACACATTCTCAGAACGCATCGCTGGTCCTTTTATAAATAGAGTAGTGGGATGAGAAAGTGTTAGATCACAACAGCGTAGCCCCTGTCCTTTTTTTTTTTTATACATTTTTTTTTATTTTGCAGGGCCTGGCTTACCACACAGGCTTTCCAGCCAGAGCGACCTTGTAAAACACTTAAAGGTCGTCGCATTTTGTACAAAGCCCTGAGCTCCTTCTGCTGTACTGACTCCTTCGCTCGGCTGTGAAATAAAAATGGTCTCGTCTTCTTCGTCGTCTTTTGTCTCCGACTCGTAGCACTGTGACCGTTCAGACCGGCCCGATCTTGGCTTTCCCATGGCGATCAGGTTGAAAATCCAGATCCAGATAAGATCGAAACATGCCTAGAGATGCTACTGCACGTGTTTTGTTTTAAAGTAGCAGTACGGTTGAGAAAGTCAATCTGAAAGCTGACGCAGGAGTTCTGATTAGCGCCAGATGAAACGTCCAGAACAGGTTGTGGAAGATTCCTTGGATAGTGTCCCTGAGAAAACAATTGTTTTCTTTCATTTTTAACCCTGACCTACCAATCCACTCGATACACCTGGTGCGCTTCTTGACACCGCACGTCCAGGTGAAGCTGCTAAGCTGTTGAGTGCTCGATAAATTTCATGTCCCATGAATGCACTAAACCACTGAGAGATATATTACTATATAAAGTCCAAGGACATGATCTCGGCTCATGGCGCGTCCGTTATTCGGCGGTGAAAGGGAGCTGAAAAGAGGACGGAAGAAAAGCGAGCATGACGCTCGTGATCGTCAGTCTGCCTTCTAAGAAGCCGAAACGTATTTATTAAGAATTAAAATTAGCGTGCAGGATCATCTACGCAAATTTTTCCACGGGTGTTCTAGCCTTGAAGTGCTTTCATGCTTGTGGTTTCAAATTTCACAACAGCTTTCTGCGTCTCTTTTGCTTTGTGGTAAAACAGGGAACACACGACATCGTGCCAGAGAGAGTGTGAGCTTGTCTCAGACGAACGTCTACCATGCATCGGCGCATGTCTAGTACTAATGCCTAACTAACGCATGGAGTATTTTCTAAGAACGCGGCTTTTTTTTTCGTACAACAATCAGTTTTGACAAAGAAGTTCACACTGAGGAACCTGTACTTCAGATGGGCTTATATATCGTGCGCTGTTAACACGATATATACCAAACCGAAACACACTCCTCTTCCAGTATGTTACTCTGTTTAAAGTGTATCTTTAACGGAGAGGCTGTAAGTGCGCGGAGCGACTGCGCACGTTAAAAAAACGAGTGAAATGACCAACGCATTCACTCTGGAGAGCGAGAACTAGGAAGCATGAGCGTCCCGGCTGGTACGGGGCACTCCGATTTTTGTTATAGCTTCTGCACTGAAGCTGAAGTCCACGATCGGACTTGCTTGAAAAAAAAAAGTTGTTGGTATTGTAAGTATTGCATTACTTCACCTTTCGTGTAACCACTTGGTGCACTAAGTTGGATCAACTTTAAAATCCATTTTATCTGCACCATCCTCTCCTGGAAGCGGGGGAGCTCATTGATTAGGGCATTACGAGCACGGATCAGAAGGTCCCAGGTTCAAATCCTTCCGCCCGCCAAGCCGAGAGCTCTAGTCAAGGCTCGTTAGATGGTGGGGTTGCACCTTTCTCGCATTTAGTACAATTGAAGTTTGGTGGTGAGACTCAACATCAACAACAGGAAGACGGGCAGGGCGGCGGCGGTGGTTAAATGATTAAGGTGATGACTCCGTGTTACCAATCAGAAGGTCAGGGGGTCAAGCCCCCCACACCACCACTACGAGCTGCCGCTAAGTCCCTTAACCTGCTGTACAATCTCTGATACGTATATGATGAACAACAACAACAACAACAACAACAACAACAAAAAAACCCCAACAGGTTTTAATAAGGTCCTGCAAGTTATAAATGACGTCAGCGTTTATAAAACTACAATTATCTTTATCATGCAATTTTCATCGCTTTAATAAATGGATTTCCTCAAATGCTTTAAAAAAAAAAAAAAAGTTACGTTGACTTGTCAGGGTTCACAGGGTTGACTCGCGGACGCGCCACTAAAACAACATGCGAGATGTGTTGATGTGTATGTGTGTGTGTGTGTGTGTGTGTGTTTTTTTCTGGAAAGGAGTCTCCAGTGTGAGCGATAAAGCTAAAACGTCACGTTCTTTGCAGTTCATGAGGTACGCCAGAGCTACTGTAGAACTTCAAGTACCAGCAGATTGACCGATTGTAGCAGGCGCTTGTGAAGCATAAACAGGAATACAAACCGTTATTAGAAAATCCGCTTCCTTACATAATATACATACACACACTCACTCACCGTTGGGCAGTCGTATCGCGGAGTCAGGCGCTGCCTCGGCCCCTCCCCCGACATCCTGGAGGTTGTTCGGGCTGTCCATCATAGGCTCCTCCAATACCGAGCCTTCTTCACCGCTGTGCGCCAGCTCGTCCTGGCTTACGGCTCTTCTCTCCGCGTCGTCTTCAGTTCCCTCCTCCTGTTTGATCTTATGCTCTTGAATAGAAATCAACGAGAGGGATAATTAACATTGCGGCTTCTGAAATGCGCCCCACACACACACACACACACACACACACACACACACACACACACACACACACACGTCTGTGGTGTGAATGTTTTTTACATTTTTTTTTTTATTCAAGTTCGTTCAGTTATACATGACTCAAGACTTCAGTGTGGGATTTATTTCAATGTATGCCATTTACACACACACACACACACACACACTCACATACATGCAAACAAACAGTTCAGAACAACCCACTGTGAGCTGCTCAGTTACTATGACAGCCGAGCGTTTCCTTCAAAGCGGCACCAACGTCCTGATTAACCCTGATGTATAGCAACACGAGCAGTAGCTGGAGTTCGTCCGGTTCCACCGGACAAAAGTCGCAAGACAAGGTGCGAACGCTGAACCTGCTCCTAACCCTGGGTCCAATTGGTAATCTTAATACACTTTCATGTCATGAATTTGAAAAATCAGCAACCACGATCTACGGAACAATGAGACACAATCCCGAAACCAACATGCCGTTGTTGTTTTTGGAGCAACATTCCCTTTAACCACTCTCACCCGTCTCCTACTCCTACTCCTACTCCTAGTCCTACTCCCACGCTTCCCAATCACGGTCCGATTGAAACTTCACTCCGGTTAAACTGGATACTAAATTCAAATTCCGTGTAACTCAGACTGGAAGAAGTTTCCAAACGGATAAAAAAGCATTTACAGTTTTCCGGAATTTATGAATCTGATTCTGTATATAATCTTTAAAAAAATGCCAAATACAAGTTAAATAAGGTAAATTGGAAGGAACTGGGAAACGTTAACTTTTTAAGACGAAATATATTTCTTGTCAGGTAAGTATTAGAATTATTGTGTTATAATTATTCCATGCATCAAACCAAAAATATGCTTCATTTTTTTTCTATTTAAATCATTTAAACATCAACTTTTAATGAAAATAATACTAAACATATTTATTTATTTTATGTAAACATTTGATTTATATTATCCATTATACTTGTGATTATTTAGTGTGTTGAGATGCGACACGTGGACCTTTTTAAGCAAGAATTATATATATTTTTTCTTTTTCAGAATTTTTTTTCTTTTTCTATTTTTTTTTTCTATTTTATTATTTTTTTTGCATATTTTGCATATTATATATTTTAAATTGTAATCATTGTTCAATTCCTATAATGTGCTTACTAGCTTTCTTTCTTTTTGTTTTTGGTTTGAGTTACACGCTTTTTAAATGATGTAGAACTTATACACACGAGTGTCTGCAAGTAGACTTGAAATAATTACACACACCATTTTTTTTATTTATTTATTTTTTGTGTTCTGAAGTGTGTGTGGTTGTGGATTCTGGGTGTGGGTGTGTGACTGTGTGTATGTGCAGCAGAGCAGGGAGGTTAACATTGCTTAAGATTTCCGGGTGTTATTCTTTAAAATTTCATTTTTTTTTTTTTTTTTAACCAGAATGTTTCCTAAGCTTCAGATCCTTGTTCATGAGACTAATGAAACCTTAGAATAAAACATTCGAGATAAGTAGCGGAGCGTTTATTAGCGCCGCCCTGCAGGTCGCTAGGAGGAAATGTCCCGTACTCAATTGGGGAACCATGACCATGTCACACACCGCACACACACACACTCACCCTGAACCGAAAATAGACACACTAACACAGAAATGAGACATATGAAAAAAAAAAAAAAAAGAAAGAAAGAAAGCGAGATGCAAATGAGCAAGCGCCCAGGCTGCGAGTTTTCCGTCTCGACCACACAGGAAGAAAATGCAACACCTCTCCGTTGTTGTCGTTCCACAATGCATCAGGTTTGTGGAAAAACGTCCCGGCCGCCGTGTCAGCGCGCCATCCGGCCCGACCTGTTCTGCTGTAATATCAGCTCTTTTCGAGTTAATCTCTGAGCAGGAGCGGCTTTGAGTCACACGGCACAAGATCACAGGACGGCGACTGGATGAGTCGCTTCCCTCCTACCCATAATCCTGTTCTGCAGGATAAGTAACAAAATCCGAGCACCCTGTCGCTCTAATTACGGGGGTCAGGAGAGGTCTGGTATCCTGTCCCATCCTTGAAACAGACTACAGACTGGCAGAAATCAAACACGCACGTCTATGAGATTTAAACAGTAAGCAAGAACTTTGGTGAAGCCCCAAATATTTCAGCTGCACGTGCCTCTTTTGCTTCGGCATGATCAACGAGGAGTGCCTGAACGTGGCATGCCCTTTAGCTTAGCCACATGAAATATTCGATTTTGCCTGCTGGCATTTCCAGAGAAGTTTGACGACAGTGACAGCAGGTGTTGCGCAACGCCTGCGCTCCTTAGCTTTCAAAGAAACACCCATGATCAATGCGCACCGAGCGTTTCACAAGCCTGCCACAACACTGCACCTTGCATCACAGCTTGTTCAATCAACTCTTCCTCAAATTCACAAGTCAATTCCCAGGTACACGATTCACGCAGTTCCGCGAAGGATCTCGCAACAACCCCCGACCGCGCGCGGCAACATTATCATTAGTGCGCGGTTCTAAAACGGGGGGGGGGGGGGGGGGGGGGGGGGGGATGATGGGTAGGGGCTTCTGCAGAACAAAAAACAGAAACGCACAAAGTGGTACGAAGAAGATAAGAAGCGAGGCTGATTTCCTTTACACTGACAGGTGGGTCAGGTGATCAGAGCGCCACGCCCTTGAGATTTGATCTTTTACCTTGAGAATTTATTTATTTTTATTTTTATTTTTTTTAACACATCTCCATTGTGACAAGTGACAGAGGTGAACGTAAACCTGGTGGATTATTTAGCAGCCTTTGTCCAAAACCATTCTTTTGGCTGAGACCTGTCCGAACAGGGACCACGAACCGCGAAAAAGACAAACAAACAAGCAAAATGCCTTAATCATTTCGATTCTTCTGCACAGTTGATACTTGTTATAGAAATTCCGAGGAAACACAGAATCAACAGTCTGTACAGTACCAGTCAAAACCCAACTGAAGTTATTACAAACCACAGAGACATTTTAACACAACGCTCAAGACACAAGAGCTTCATTGCGAATTTACCGATCATAACATTTAGCGGCGTTATGATACGATACAATATGATAAACGTCAGGAATACTGGAGAACTGTTCCTCTAGACTACATTAAAAATACAAGAAAGTCTGGAGCTTTGGAAGCAAAATGTAATGAACGCGATGGTGGGGAGGGGGGGGGGGTCTATACTTATGCACATGCTTTTAAAATGCACCGTTTACAAAGTAGCGCCCTGTATTCTGTACAACAGCTATAAAGACTTTCTTCTTTCATCTTTTGTCCCGTTTTTAAATGTTCTTTTCTGTTCTCCTTCGCTATCGAGGAAATTCATTCATTCTGATAAACTGCTGCTTTAAGTTCCACATCATCACATCATCAGTGAAACCTAACAAACCTAAAGCTAAAGCATGTCTGATATCACTGTATATTACCGAAAAAAAAAAAAAATATATATATTATATGAAATATAAATGGGAAAAAGAAAAAAGAAGAAGAAAAAAAAAAAAAAAACGTTTCTAGATTCGGAAACAATGGTCAGCCTGGTCACTTAATCACCTCAGCAAAAAGGTTTTCCAGAAGGTTCCGCAAGGCACCGGGTTCAAATGTTGAATAAACTTACAGTAAAGTACTGTGCATTAGTCAAAATCATCATCATAACTGCGCAGCCGATCTATAAGAGCTCTGCCCTAATAGCCACACTACTGTGTTCAAGTCAAACCGGGACTTTTGATGAGGTCTAGAATAACAGAACACAGTTATGAAAGTTAAAACTCCCTTTATTTCCCTATATAATCTCCTGCTACACTAATGCACTTATCCCAGTGTTCCGCTAGAGCTTAAACACCAAGGAGGTCGAAAGTTTTCTCAGTACGACCAGGCCGTGATGGGACTGCCTGTGTGATTCACGTCTGAAACACCGGCCTCCCAGGAACTCTTGGAAGGACCTTTCCTTTATTGTCTGTGGTACTACTTTAAAAGAAAACTTTTCACCTTGATGTCTATACAGATATAAAGGTGTTTTTACTCTCACAACCGTGCTCTGTTATTCTGCATATGCAAAAGTCCCACTTTGACTTGAACACCCTCAGCAATATCAATAATACACATGAGGGGAAAATAATGATGAGAAAATGTATTTAAAGCCAAAGTACTAAAACAGTAGGAAATGTAGGGAAAATATTTGAATCCTAACACTTTAAATTGATTAAAGAACAAAAGGTCCGTCTCTGAGTTCAGTATTGTACGGTACACATGTGATACGAATACACAAAGATATGCTAATAAACGCTAAGGTTAGGAGAGTGTTAGTTTCAGACTGGTCAGGATTATCAAGACGTCACCCTGACTTTTGTCCAGAGAGAACCATACGAAAAAAGAAAAAAAGAAAAAAAGGGAGACGCAGAGCCACGGCGGGCTGCAGCTGCGTGAACTTGAAACGGTTGCCGGGACAACAGCGTACAGAATCCTTCAGCATCCTCGTCCTCTAGCGATCAAAGAGGCCAAATGGAGTGAGAGAGACAGACAGTTCGCCCACACTCAGCCGTCTCTGCTACACACACACACACACACACACACACACACACACACACACACACACACACACACACACACACACACACACACACAATCTAGCACAGCACTTTGTGTTTGAGCATCTGTGTGTTTGTCTCAGGGGTTTGAAACGAGCGTGGTCGTAACTCGCAAACCTGATCTCACTCACAGTGTTTGGAACACTTCATATAAAGATCATAACCCATAAAGACGTTACTTCTTGGCATCACGCGTTCATGAACGGAGTTATGATTAGGGATTAAAATGCATTCCATTTCATGACTAGATTTATTATGCGTTAGGAATTAATAAACTGACGCATCGTACGCAATGTCCATAGGATTTCACAAAAAAGAAAAAGCCATGCTGTGCACTGCAGTAAAATGCCTTAGTTTATTGGATAATTGTATTTATTTGTCAATTCGATTGGTAATTAAATGTGTAATGTAATGTAATTATTGATACTATATAATATTATTGTATACATGTATTATTAAATTGGTTCATTTATTAATTATGGAATTCTAATGAAGATTCTATTATACTCATTTATAAATCTAATAATTGAATCATTTATTGAATCATTTATTTATTTTATTTTATTTAAAATGAATTTTAAAATGTAATAATTTGCTATAAATGAAATTTGGATTACCTAAATCTAATTCTGGCTTCATATAATTTTAAGAAATATTTCTTTTTGGGAAATAATATTTCTTTAATATACATTTAATTATATTTACATTTATTTCCACTTTTGTGCTTTTATACGCACCTTTTCTTCTTAGGCAAAGCCTAAAAATCATATGAAAATCATTCTAAAAAGGACTTAAAATCATTGTTCCTATTTGCTAAAGTTCTAACATTAAATATTTTGTCCCATGATTTTAAAACGTAAAACTTTTTGCTGTTTTTTTTTTTTCTTTTCTTTTTTTTTTTTAAATTATAGAAACCTTCTAGAAATTTTAACAGCTTAAATGCAGGGTGGAGTAAAACGCGTTCCAGTAGATCCCAGTGAGTTAACATTCCAGTGTATGAGTGTTTAATGACACAGACTTCAATCACGAGACCTTCAAAGTTCAAAGATCAAGGGTCAGGCGTGATTATAAAGCGCCGCCGCGTTCTCTCTTCCTCCAGTGGGATTAAAAACCTTTATATCGATCCTGCAGTTCCGCTCGGGTCAGCTTTGTTGTTTATTTATTTATCGAAACTAAAACAATTACTTTAGTGTGGAATTAGATAGTAATTTATAGAGACCCATAAAGAGAGGTTTAACAACACAAAAGTACGTAACGTATTATAAAGTATTCTCCGACAATACGAGAGCAGCTTGCAAACTAGAACTATGTGAATTAAGGAATGACATCATACTTTTTAATCTATGTTCTGTACGGTGATTGAACCATGCGTATAAGGTACAAAACGCATTCCTGATCTCATGTTACAGTTAAACTATTAAAAAAAAAGAAAAGTACAGAAAACTCTCTCTGTCCTGATGGTAAAATGTTCTGCCACTGGAGGCTCCTTCCACGTCCCTATGGAAGCTGTTACCATAGTAACGGCCATGTATTGTAGGTATCGGCGCCTCGTACTGCAGCTGCGCCTGCTTTTATAGAAAATTCATCAACAGCTTCTGACTTGTGCGCTGTATTGAAGTCAAACGCAGAGTACACATGCTGGTGCAGCTGCAAAACAATCTAAGAAGTTGAAGCAACTTCTCTTTGCTCAATATGAATTAGAAATGTCTCAACCCTCGCTGTGCAATGACAGTTGTGTATCTGAGAACAGCTTCAGCATGGGATTGTGGTCTCTCTCTCTCTCTGTGTGTGTGTGTGTGTGTGTGTGTGTGTGTGTGTGTGTGTGTGTGTGTGTGTGTGTGTTGATGTCGATTCCTCAGATCTCACAGCTTCCCTTTTCTCTGTACACCATACTCACGATGACGAGCCCCAAAAACAGCGCGCTCGGCTCTCACACGCTCATGGTTTTGAGGAAGGCAGAGGTCTGTCTGTCCCATCAGATGAAAGATAAGATGTGCACTATTCTGAGTTGTTTTTTATAATATATTTTAAACTTGGTAAGATAAAGTTTCTTCCTCTATCCATTGCACACAGAGTTCTTCTTTTTTATTTATTTATTTATTTTTTATCTGACTTTGGCAACAGAGTTGAACAGTCAGGTCCTGGAAGTAAACTTATGTAGGACGGCTGAAGAATTAATCTTATCTTATGTCATGATATAAAAATATGAGACTGGTCATGATTAAAGCTGGTACACACCCGTATAGACAAGATGATCTGAATTTGTGTCCTTTTTTTTGTGTACCATTGAGCAATGCTTTTATATATATATATATATATATATATATATATATATATATATATATATATATATAATGTAATTATATATATAATTATACTGAGCTACAGTAGCTGACCATGTCGAAAGGATGTTGTAACGCCTCTTGATATGATTAGAATTTAATAAATTACAGATTTGAAATTGGATTTGGAATTCAGACTGGTCATGATCAGGACTATAAGAGGTTTCTATAGCAACGACTCATTAACTGAGTGGTACTTGTAAGGAGAACATTTTGCACAATCTAAGCTTAATAATATATATATATATATATATATATATATGTATTTTTAGCAATTTTTGCATTTTATGCATTTAAAATATCATTTTTAGCTTACAGAAGCGTCAAAAGCAGCAGCGACAACAACAATAACCACAGCAAAAATACATTTAAACACATATTTTGTCAAAATCTCGATTGGAAGCTTTATCCCGAGACATTCTTGAAATTTTCTCTTTCTACTAATATGTCAGTTTGCTTAAATTATATATATAAACTTAATAGCAAACTTAAATTATTAATGGAAAAAAAAAAAGGAATATATATATATATATATATATATATATATATATATATATATATATATATATATATTGGGAAAACTGAGGTATATACATACTCAAAAAAAAAAAATATATATATATATATATATGTATTTTTTTATTTTTTTCCCCCTTTTTTCCCCATATAAAGAAGCAAATACAATCTGGAATTTGCTTAAAAGCCTAAAATAAGCACATAAGTCCAGATACAGGTTTAGCATAGCCGAGCGCTAAAGGCGTCACAGCCGTGCTGATATTCGGTACAACAGCACGACCTCGAGTGTGATATTACCTTTATACAACAGTTCCACAAACAGGATTCATTTTCAACACATTATCATTATTTGATTCTTTATTTCCTTGTTTATTTTGCTTCACCAGCACATACAGTGTCCTTTTAAACCAACTGTAGCAGAACTGACTAACCGAGATTAGCAGAGCTGACGACCGACACGTAGCGAATGACAGTAATTAATAGGGCAGAGGTGTTAAATTCTTCCCGATAGTGTGAAGCCAAACGGTGAGGAGAATAAACCATGGATGATGTTAACAGTTCTGTAAATCTTGTGAGATTCTCTTTATATTTCTACTTATGTCGCTTTTAGAATATCAGCTCTGTGTTCATGTCCGAATTCGGGGGTCGAATCCCGGACAGTAGCGCCCTTGCTCAGGGGTTAGAGAGGGATTTGGGATTCAGCCTTGCGTTAGAAGCTGGTTAAAAAAAAAAAAAATCACTGACAACATTCTATAACTAAAACATTAAATAACACAAGTAATCAATGTGATTAAGTTGAGAAGAGAGATTTATCTGGTCTTTCACAATGCATTATGGGATTGCTAGTTCATTTCCTTCTACTATACAGTGCATCGGTATAATAAAGGTATAAGTTCCTGATTCATTTTTTTTTTTTTTTGAACCGTCTTATTTTAATAAAAGTTACACACATGAAGGTGATTGGGAAAAAAAAAAAAAGTGGGCGTGGTCTACTTTCTGTGTTGAAGACTATTTCGGGCAGATATGACGAGCACAGCGCTAAGTAATTAATGAATCAGGTGAGTGAAAAGGCATGTGCTTGCGTGCTACATGTGCGTGCTAAAAGTGTGTGCTGAGTGTCTCCGTGGTGCGGTGAGTGCACAGGGAGTGTTCGTGGGTGGAGACTCACCGGCGGGAGATGTGGGACTTTGGGAATGTTGCCCGTTGTGTGTGTGGAGCGACAGGTCCACCTGCATTCTGCTGCCCTCCTTCCTGGGAGAGCACTCGCCGTTACCTTAGAGACACGTACACACGCACACACACGCACACACACACACACACACACGCACAGGAAGATAAGTATAACGAGTACCTCGTCTTGCTCGGGGGAACAGAGTGCCGTGGCTTTTTAAATGGTCACGCATACGTGTACAACATGCATGCACACAAATACACACTCATGTTTACACAAATAGAATGAGTTGGAAGGTGATTATATCTGAAATATCATCATGAATGCAGAAAGTCAGCAAGGCGCTGTGGAACACACTTCGTATTTCAAGTCGGATTTGATAAACTGATGAATAGGTTAGGTGTTACATACATACAGAAAACATTTAACACAGGAATTAAACACTCGACGACGTGCTGTTGTAGGAAATAAGTACAGAAAAACGCATTTGTGCTTTATTCCACTTCCGCAACTTGCCAATGGTTACAAAGTTACATTTATGAGCGAATGACTATTAATGATACTTTTTAATCCATTTAATAGTTACATTTTATAGAACCACTTCCATGAAACAAGTTTACTTAGATTCTAGCAGCTACATTGTTTCTTCACCTCTCTCTCTCTCTCTCTTTCTGTCCCTCCCTCTCTTTCTTCCTTCCTCTCTCTCTCTCTCTCTCTCTCTCTCTGTCACTCTTTTGTTCTTTGCCAAAAATACAGCTAAACTACTCATCTCTTGATCCTGGAGACGCCTTCCATAAATGTTAAACAAGCATTTATTTACAGAAAACAATCACAGGTTTTTGTTATTTCTTAAAAGATTTGTACAGCAACACATCAAACATGCAAAAAGATAAATAAACAAATAGACAAACAAGGACACGGTGGGTTAACAGCTAGGAAACAAGTCTCCAGTGTCAATTAATTATCAACTCATTAACAATCTAACAATCCATACACTAAAACAGGGTATCTAACAAATAAGGACGTGTTTGGTTAACAATTAAGAAAGTAGCGTCCAGTGGCCGCGCTTTGTCCCCGCAGCTCACAGTCTGAACTGGAACTGCGCCACAGCCGATTGCGCGTATTGCGACTGAGAGCGAACGCCCATACCAAGAAGTGCTCAAGTACAAGGCTTTTGCAATTTAAAAGAACTTCATGTGTTTCATATTTAATTTCCCTCCTAATGTCCAGGGCGCGCTCTTTTACATGTGCATTTCATGCATTTCATCAGGGTGTGACGCTTACGGAAAAACATTCACGGGGGTTTTTTGAAACAAAGCGGTAACGCAATAAAACAAGTATTTTAATACGACTGTAATTCGTAGCTGAGCTGCAATCTGAGGTGCCGTTAGAGAAAAATGCTCAACACCTCCTGACCAATCAGATTTGAGCGTTAAACAATATTAAGGTGTAATAAATCATATACTTCTTTTTAACACAAGTCATAACGACAATTCATGTTTAAATGGTAAATTAGTCGACCTGCAATTACTCAACATTGTTGCATCCAGGATGTTAACAGAATGTTACTGCAAAAATCAGTTACTGATTAAACACCACAGTAATCATCATTACTGTACTGTATAAATACTATACTGTACTGCACTGTATTACGTCACTTCAGTTCATATGGGTGACTGTGGACAAGTCCGGGCGTTTTATTATTTATTACATACGAAAAGTATAAACGTGTTATACACATGGTGTATAAGTTCTTGATTTATTAAAAGCATCAATTTTGTAACACTGCTCATTAAAGAAAAGTAAACTTTTTACATATACGTTGACACGTTTTACATATACGCAGCTGTGCAGGAGCTCGGAGGAACTCTTCGTTCCGATTGGTCAGATCAGAAACACAGTATAATAAGCTTACGTTTAACATCGTTTCCGCGGTAACTACTGTGCAATGCAAAGGTAGAAGTTCCACAATATTGAAGATGAACCTAAACATGTTTTATGTAACGTTTAAGGAAGGAGACGTGATTTTTCATTCTGAGATAATCATGTGACATCCTTTATGCCTTTAGGCGCCAGGAGTTTTTTTTTTTTTTTACACCTCATGGTATCATGGTCTCTCATCAATACATGTTTGATTTGTCTGACTAGATGTAAGAAAGTAAACACAAACAACTACAGCATGACTAAAATAAAGGAGTTGAGGCTGGTAATTGTTAAGTTGATTAACCAGGAAGAAGTTTGACGTACTAATTATATATATTAACTGTCCCCTAAATCACGATTTATTACGGGATATATACACATAGTCGGGAATTCGTGCAGAGTTAATGAATAATTACATTTGTTTTGTATATAATTTTCAGCTGATGAATAGATAAATATTGACAAACAGTCGCACTAGTTTTCATTCATTTATTCATTTATTTATTTATTTATAATGAAATCGTGCAGCCCTAATGGACAATATATTTCTGAAAAAATCTCATGTCCTCATATGAAGACATATGTTAAGAGATGTCAAGAAATTTAAAGATGTACGACATCATTCTTTAATAAAAATACATAATGCTAGTGCCTGGTAAATAACTGCGGGTGCAACGGTACCGTCGCTGAAGACGAAATCAAAGATCGTGCTGCTCTTCATCCGACCGCACTCAGTGTTTTGCATTATACCCTACTTTGATTTCTAAAGACAGTTCCTGAAATATTCATTGCATTATGTAGTGAGACTATACAGGTAAACTAAAGCTATTTAGGATTCAAAAAGTATTGTTTACGCTAAACAAACAAACAAACAAACAAAAATAAATAAATATGAAAGTACAAATTGTACAAATGAACCAAGTAACACTAAGTGGAGCGTGATGAAAAGCCATGGCTTCAGCACAAGAGTACTGAAGTACCTTAAGAAAACCCCGAATGAAGAAAATCTAGAAAGTTAAGTTCTGGTCCATAATACTTGTCTGCATTCGGATGCACCTCCTGCCAATCATTCTATAGACTACGTCCTAGAGGCGGAGCGACCGGAACTCCCTGAGCAGGAATAAGTTAAAAGTTCAAGTCAGTAACAAAGGGAAAGGGAAAAAAAAAAAAAAAAAACTAAATGATTGTGCAAAGATCTTGAGCAGTGCCTCATTTCTCCAAATTAGATCAATGTATTAAAGTAGATTAAATAGAACAAATGTTGTTTATGTGCGTGGAGATACAATTTAAAACTTAAATCCTCAGCAGCGACCTCGTTTCCCCTCTCGCCTGTTCCAACCACTCGGCGTTCAGCATCAGCAGTCAGTACACTAATCACCTCCTGATCATCTGTCATCATCGCTACCTGTTTCTCACTGGCTCAGGACTGAAGTTGACAAAAAACAAACAAACAAACAAAAATTCCTCTGAAACTGGTCTGGTACAGGGACTGGACTGAAAATGAAAGGCAAAACCTTTGCCAAAAAAAAAAAAACGAGAGCCAACAATAAGAGATGATGGCTTGCTCAAGACGTTTGCATGGAACTTAAATGTCAAACTCACCTACTTCACTGTTAGCGACCTAATCTTGAAATGAACCTTGACTAATCTCACCTAACGCACCTTTAAGTAATTCACATTCTGAACTGTGCCTACACACTTATAAATACACACTCATGCAAAACAGGATTCTTGTGTAGGAGGCCCCACTGACTAAACCGGTGCGTAATGTTAGATCAGGAACATTAGATCAGCGAGCGCACGCGGATAAAACAAAGCGGTAGGAGGCTTTTGTTCCACTTGTCAAGCCCTGAGACTGAAGCAGTGCTCCAATCCTCTGACCTCCCACCGCAGTGCGCACTACCCGTTCCTACACGCCGTACGCCGCGGCCCTTCTCCGATTGCCCGGGCCCGCTCGTGCGCTTTGTTTAGCGAGGCGTGTGCCAGCGGGACGTCCTGTCCCCTCCTGCTGGGAGAGCTTGTTAACCTTTCAGCCGCATGCTTGACATCCAGATTGGATTGCACCCTGTGCTTGAAACGGCCCGTGTTCGCCCGGGGGGGGCTGGATGGGGGGTGTTGGGGTGGGGGAGCGACCGCTTCCAGACTGACTGATTTGTTTTCCACACACACACACACACACACAATGCCCTCCTTCTGTACATCCTACCACAACATCATACTCCTACTGCTGGTCCATAAATTCCTCTACAGTTCTACACATATGAAATCATTTCGAAAGATTCTCTCTACAAGCATTCCGAGTTCACTTACTGTTTTGTTGTATGACTGCCTGCATCATTCACACACGCCACACACTCACAATCATCCACAAGGACACACACACACACACACACACACACACACACACACACACACGCTGCTGCGCCGCAGAGAGCCTTGGCTCATGGCTCATGTTTGATAATGAGCGGAAAGCACCTGCGCTGTCAGTGGTAAACTCTCTATTGTAATGGAGACCTGCGTGTCTAGTCAGACCCTCCTTCAAACAAGTCGGAGCGGCTGAATCGGAACATGACGCGGAAGAGTCCGGAGCTCTCCCCGTGCCTGTGCCGTCGTCCCGGAACGCTTCGATTGGAAAGTCCGACGCGGCGAAAGAGGAGAGAGTTATGACCGAGCATAGATTTATAACACTGTAGATAGAGTTACAGCACAGCATATCGCTAGAGCGATAACCGATCATTACTCTGCGACAACAAAACACAAACGAGGTCTAACCGCTGAGTTTTGCAACAGAGCACAAACGTGCAGATTTATAACGGCGCGAAGATGGTGTCATGACAAATCACGGATCGAGTTCTGACAGCGTGTAGAAAGAGTTATAACACTTCGTAGGGTTGAAACAGAGCACAGATCTAGTGCAGATTAAACGCAATAACAGATTAAAGCTCATTAACAGGGAATAAGATCGTAGACTCGTAACAGATCTCAGATATGCGTCAGATATCTCAAGATTAATAGCGGCTTTAAAAGTATAACACATCTTAGGCTTGTCAAGGCATAGACGGTTATAACATGTCAAAAGGTAGAGAACAGACAGAGGTACGACGGCGTCATAACAATTCAATTTAATTTCTATAGCGCAATTCAACCTAATTTCTTTTGATACATTTATTGGATCATGAGCTTTAATCGAGCAGATGAAGTGGATGTATATCAGACTGTTCTAGTTACAGAGCATAAAAATGCTTATAATAGATCTTAGGCATATACCAAAGCACAGGCAGAGTTATAACAGATCATAAGCAAGAAATAGACTGAGCATATAGACTAAAAGTAGATCATGGGCTTCTAACAAAGTGTAGATGAAGTTACTAAAGAAAAAGTCCTAAGACAGCATAGAGATATGAGAGAGCAAAAATAGGTGTATAACTGAGATTAAATTTATATCAGTGCAAAGATAGACTTATAACATCACATATAGGTTTAGAACTGAGGAAAGATACTTATAGCAGAGACTTATAATGGAGCATAGAGTTATAAAAGAGCGAAGAAACAGAGCAGAACGTTATAATAAAGCAAAGATAGACTTGGAGCAGAGAGTTATAACAGCACAGAGCACAGAAAAATTATAATAAAAAACAGATTATAATAGAGCACAGAGTTATAACAGAGCATATAGGGTTATAACAGACCATATATAGTTATAACAGAGCATATAGGGTTATAACAGACCATATATAGTTATAACAGAGCATATAGAGTTATAACAGAGCATATAGAGTTATAACAGAGCATATAGAGTTATAACAGAGCATATAGAGTTATAACAGAGCATAGATAGACTTATAACAGAGCACAGAGTTATAACAGAGCATATAGGGTGATAACAGATTATATAGAGTTATAACAGAGCATATAGAGTTATAACAGAGCATATAGAGTTATAACAGAGCATAGATAGACTTATAACAGAGCACAGAGTTATAACAGAGCATATAGGGTGATAACAGATTATATAGAGTTATAACAGAGCATATAGAGTTATAACAGAGCATATAGAGTTATAACAGAGCATAGATAGACTTATAACAGAGCACAGAGTTATAACAGAGCATATAGGGTGATAACAGATTATATAGAGTTATAACAGAGCATACAGTGTTATAACAGAGCATATAAAGTTATAACAGAGCATATGCCGTTTAGTGTTATAACAGAGCATATAGAGATATAATGGAGCATATATGGTTATAACAGAGCACAGAGTTATAACAGAGCATATAGTGTTATAACAGAGCATATAGAGTTATAACGGAGCATATTCAGTAGTGTTATACCAGAGCATAGATAGAGTTATAACGGAGCATATAGTGTTATAGCAGAGCATATAGAGTTATAACACAGCATAGATAGAGTTATAATGGAGCATACAGAGTTATAATAGAGCATATAGCATTATAACACAGCATATAGAGTTATAACAGAGCATATAGAGTTATAACAGAGCATATTCAGTAGTGTTATAACAGAGCATAGATAGAGTTATACCGGAGCATATAGTGGTATAGCAGAGCATATAACACAGCATAGATAGAGTTATAATGGAACATACAGACTTATAACGGAGCATATAGTGTTATAGCAGAGCATAAAGTGTTAGAAGAGAGCATAATAAATATATCACTTAGCATATAGTGTTATAACAGGGCATATAGTGTTATGACAGAGAATATAGTGTTATAACAGAGCATATAGAGTTATAACAGAGCATATAGTGTTAGAGCATATAGTATTATAACAGAGCATTTAGAGTTATAACAGAGAATATATTGTTATAACAGAGCATATAGAGTTATAACAGAGCATATAGTGTTAGAGCATATAGTATTATAACAGAGCATATAGAGTTATAACAGAGCATACAGTGTTAGAGCATATAGTATTATACAGAGCATATAGAGTTATAACAGAGAATATAGTATTATAACAGAGCATATAGAGTTATAACAGAGAATATAGTGTTATAACAGAGCATATAGAGTTATAACAGAGAATATAGTGTTATAACAGAGCATATAGAGTTATAACAGAGAATATAGTGTTAGAGCATATAGTATTATAACAGAGCATATAGAGTTATAACAGAGAATATAGTATTATAATCGAGCATATAGTTATAACAGAACATATAGTGTTATAACAGAGCATATAGAGTTATAACAGACTATGGAGATATAATATAGTTGAAAGAGATCTTTTATATAGCACAGTCACAGCAGCATACAAATGATCGCAGATAATATTAAAATAGGGGACTTGTATAGCAAAGCGCAGACAGAATAATAACCGAGCAGAGATAAACTTATGAGAAACCATAGATAAGACAGATTGAGGTAGATAAAAAATTTTAAGAGTAGACCAAATGTTAACAGAACATAAATCAAACTATAACATACCGGTTGGGGTTGAGGGGGGGGGGTGGTGATTGGGGGGGTAATCACAGATGGGTAGATTAACAGAAAGACAGACTAACAGAAAAGAGATTATAACAGAGCGTAGATCGACACTGATCAATATATCATGAAGGATGCGAATTAGAACAGATAAGGCACAGATAAAGCTAACGTAGATGGCAGAAAGTTATAACATCATAGTCATAAGACTGTCGAGTCTGTTCTAACTTTTTCTGTGCTCTAAAATATAATTTTACATGTTCACATGAACTCCAGTCTCTGTTATTACTCTTTGCATTATAACACATGACCTGTCAGGTCTGTTATAACCCATGTGTGCATGATGAATTCTGAGGACTGTTATAACTATGCATAACTCATCAGCGCTAAATATGTTTGTGCTCTGCTACAACTTTATCTATAACCTTTCTGAATCAACGCTCTTGTATTGCACTATATACGATGTCGTGTATATAAAGTCTCAGTAACCGTATAACCATTTACTACTTCCTATAACCTACATCGTGTGTGTTCTGACATGTCTTTGCTTAAACAGAGGTGAACACAGCGAGTGATGAACGAGGCAAAGTTATTACAAGGCCAAATTGATTGATGATTCGTTATAGATGCGGTAATAAGGGGTTATAAGACTGCACAGGAGACAATGCAGCTATCATGAGTGTGGAGAGTAGAAAGAGAGAGAGTCATGGAGAGAGTCAATGACAGACAATGACCCAATCGCGGAGTCCGTGTCTGGTTACCACGCCGGGGTTGAGGGAAATCTCAGGTGACCGTCAGTCCCCTGGCAACGGGAAACGAGCGAGCGCTCCGATCTGAGTGACGGAGAAGGGGAGGATTTTCCATAACAGCACAGAGAGGTAGCTGTGGCCTCCCACTCCGCTCTGCCTTCTTAGGGAATTAGATCGGGCTTGGCAAAAAAGAGTGACTTGTCAGTCGGGGGCAAAGGGAGCAAGCGAGTGAGAGAGAGAGAGAGAGAGAGAGAGAAAGAGAAGCCAGATGACTCCAGGCCAGAGATAAGGACTGCAAACCACGGAGCAAAACTGAGCTGATATCCATCAAGCACACTGTGTCTATTATCGCTCCGAGGAGCTATGACACACTCCATCCTCTGAAAGCGTGCGGTTTTCACGGTTTTACTACTGTTCCACTTCGTGTTGATTTCTCGTCCTACTCTACAAATGAGCATTCGCTCCACACACACACACACACACACACACACACACACACTCTTACACACGCACAACAACCACACACCACCCTCACACCCAGACTCGTTCACTCCCATGGGCCAAGGGTGCATGGATAATATTAAAAAAGCGAGCTGCTGCCCCCGTGCTGATGCAAGTCGAGAGCTTGTAGGAAAGCCCGATGGAGACTACAGGACTGAGTGTGGAACTGTGCTGAGTCATAATCAGACTGTTCACTGAGTCAGTGCACAATGCAGAAGTCGAAAAAAAAAGAAGAAAAAAAAACATACCGAGAGAAGCCATTGTTCCATGCACTTACTTAATCGTAATGGACTAATGCATGGAGGAGGAGGATGATGATGATGATGATGATGATACAAAATTTGAATGAAAAAAAAAACAGAGGATTATTTGGGGCGGGAAAAAAAAAAAGAAGACATGAGGCGCTGAACTGATCTGGACATTACTTCGGAGTCTGGTTTATCAGGAAGGGTTGGGCCACGAGGCTAATTACAGCCAGCGCGATGAAGACGGTGACACTTCAGCGGCATAAGATCATTTGGATAACTCCATTCTTCCTCTGCTGTTGAAAGACACTATTCAAAAGTTTATCTTGGCATTTGGCCCGTTTGGGTTGGGCAAAGCAAACGCAATCTCAGCTCAGTACACAAGAAAAGAGAAAGACGTCGTTTTTTTTCCTTTTTTTTTTTTTTTTTTTTTAGACTGGATCCAATCTCCTGGCGTTGGTCGTGGCATGTTGTAGATGTGCAGGTTTTTGAGTCAGGATCTGGTTTTTCCTGTCAGGCCTTGTGCCTTTTGGATCAAAGTTCCACAAGCCAACCACACTCCTACTTTTACCGCCCTGAACCGCGGGTAACGTACCCATGCTAAGTGCTGTTTACTGCTCGGGAATATGCTGTCGCCGATAGTTTCTAAACCGACTGAAGGGCAATTGTGTGAAGCAAAGATGTCAGGAAAAACAACGCATTATAAAGCACAAGACGAGGTGATGAACTGGCCGTGCCACCGATTCCTAAACACTAAAACCGCATCGTCGTAGCCCGTGAAGCTCAGAGCATTTCAGTCATTATTTGTTTCGCTGTTTTTTTAAATCGACACATATACAGTACAGCTCAGGATGGCGCAGTACAGAGTGACATATTATTAAATAGGCGACGTAATGAACTGGATTTTAGTTCATTTCAACCAGCTTCCCCAAACACGACTGAGAGAAAAATTCGAAACTGGGTCACAAAGGCAAAGAAATAGCACAAAAACACACGTCTTTCTATGGTTGTTTTCAGTTGTTTTTATGACCAAAAAAAAACTATAATAATAATAATAATAATAATAATAATAATAATAATAATATGCTCATTTTGTGAGTCCTATATTTTTGCGACTTCATTCCCATATTCCGCTAGTAGTCAAATTTACCCTTTATGAAAGTAATGATAACTTTTGTTCTACCTGACATGTCCGAAAACCTCCCCACTAACACACTTTATATGAACACACACACACACACACACACACACACACACACACACACATGCATGCCGAGTCGAAGGCACGTATCTGTGCCGCTTGTTTTTTGTTAAGGGCCTTTAAACAGCGCACACTCTCACAAATCAGCTTCACACAAATCTGGATATAAGATTTACATACTGTATAAGAGCAAGCCGGAGGATGTGGTGTCAAGGAAAAACAAACAAACAAACAAACAAACAAACAAACAAACAAACAAACAAACAGTATGCAATCTTCAAATACGATCTCTAGAGGCTTAGAAACACTTGATCACCTGCACGTTTCGCATAAATTCATGCAAACACACATCAGGAGCTTCCCTTTCGCCTGTTCTCCCTTTGGCCCTCTTCACCAGAACTGGACGTTTTTTGTTTTCCGCACCAGGTTCCGAAACCGGCACCAAGAACCAGCCACACATACAGCAGGAGCGTGCACATCATCTATGATTCTCTTTAATTCCTCATGCTGATGGTTACTAAACGATGGACATTAACTTCAGTATCTACAGGATTATGTATTTCATGCATTTGGACATTAACTGATAATTGTGATGTAATGCGATACAGAGAGGAAATCTTACTAAAGCTGTTTGTGTTTGAGTTTAAGCTCCTGACATTTTATTAAATAGTATGAAATAGCACGAGGGGCCAACATAAAACGTGTTTGAGTTCCGACTTAGTTTCAGAATTCCTACTTTTGTCCTGACAATTCTGGTTTTTCTTTTTAGAATTCTAGGTTTTTTTTTTTTTATTCTTTCTCAGAATTTTGATTTTTCAAAGATATTTTTTTTTTTTTACTTTTTCCCTAAGAATTCTGACTTTAATCTCAGGACTTTTTTTTCCACAAAATTCTGACTTTCTCTCTCAGAATTCGGACCTTTTTCTAGGAATTTTGACCTTAACCTCAGAATTCTGACTTTGAACCATGCACATGTATTCGAGTCAGGGTTCGCAGGAGAAAACTCAAACGCATCTTGAATCCTCTTTTAAACCTTTCAGTTTAAAAAAATTAAAAAACATTAACATTTCATTTACATTTTGCTTTTAAGGATTCACAAGTTTTACATTACTGACCCTAACCACGTAGTATCAGTATTATTACAGGAGAAGTGACTTGAAATGGACACTACAGATATATACGTTTGCAAAAAAAAAAAAAACAAAAAAAAACAAAGTAGTAATGATGTCAAGTCTTTTCCAGGCTTTGTCTGGACGTCTACCTGGATTAGGTTTAATAATTCATAGACAAGGTCTGTAGTCTGTTTAATCAGTCTCCCAGCATTTAGCATGCTCGTGTTAGAATTCGAATAGCACGACATGGATAGGACGATTGGGGGTTCAGGAATAAGAATTAGAATTATTATTTGCTGCGTCCGGGCGCGTCTCATTGCGCTTACCGGCTGGACGGACACACGTGCATGATCTGCATGATCTGCCTGTAGTTTTCAGTTTATTAGCAGTTGAGAGAGCATGTTTAAGCCAGGCGCCCTGCATCACTTACTTCCTTACGTACGTATACCAACAGAAAAATAAGTCACCGACATGTAGGTCATAGAGAGACGCAGAGACAGACAGACGAGCCAGTTAGATGAAAGGGCTCCGGTGGACACGAGCTATTTGTATGTCTAGTCGTCTGAATAGGAAGTCAGTCGGGCTATAGGAAGCGTTACCATATAAGGAGTCAGGAAGTGAAACGAGGGGGCTGTTTTATGGGCACAGCAATGAGCCCATTTTTTAAAAAAATAAAAAAAACTTACAATGTTTAAATATCATCTAATCTCTGCACCATTCTGCTCATGTGAGGAAGCGAGAGCACAGGCATGAACGGCTCGAGTGCCGAGGTTAGTCCTCGACACGGACGGCGTTGAAAAATGTGAACACATTCTCATGAGAAAAACATCGGCAGTGATGAACGATTCCTATTGCTCTTAATAAATCAACCAATCAATCAATAAATAAGACCTAAGACATCTTAGTGAGGTTAAACTTGCACTCGGTGTTTATTCCATCCATGACTGAAAACATGCATAAATTAGCAGAAAATTAAACCCGATCATCGTCCCGAGTTATGATTTCTTTTGCTCATGAAACTCTTTCTGCTTCAGTTTCATCTCTGATTTTTTTTCTTTTTTTTTTTTTTCCACAATTGTAAGCATGTTCTTCCTGCGCCAGTAATGATGTGAAAGATATTTATTATGCTCGAAAGCTCACAAAAAGCACCGTTCTTCTACGTTTCGTTTTCAGCGCGAAAAAAAAAAAAAACAACCAAAAAAAAAAAAAAAACCGACTGGTTACTAGTGTGATCTTGATACAGACACAGAATAACGTTCGGTTTAAGCTAAAGGTTATAAAAATCCTCAAAAGCCAAAAGCCCTCATGTCAATATTTCCGGTGGGTGAAGTTGACCAGCTTTGAATTGTTTTGTTTGTTTGTTTTTTCACTTTAAGTGAAACAACAACAAAAAAACTAAACATGAATACATTCTTGACTCGTGAAAGTAACAGCAAAGACGTGACAGGATCCAGGCTGTAGTTAATGTTAATGTTGGTAATGTAGTTCGCGAACCAGCTGACGTCTTTATTCCCCTGTTAGCGAGCGTGATGAATTTGTCTTAGGTTTGAAAGAATGCAGCTAGACGTAAGACTTTTCTTTTGAAATACATCAAAGAAAGTAAAAAAAACAAAACAAATCTCTCTCTATATTTATATCTATCTATTTAATTTTTGGTAATCTATGAAAATGTGTCGAGTGAGGAAGTTTCAATATGAGCCACGTTCCTTATTCCTGTACCATCTCTATTAGATTTACTGTAATACGCCTCGCAGATAAAACACTGAACACGAGGATGAACATAAAGTCGCTGAAAGCAAGTCATCACTGTCGTCCCAACCCTCCAGCTTGTCCACATTTTTTTTTTTTTTTTCGTTTTTCCAGTACCCCAGCCCCCACCCCCTCTCCACCCCCCCTCTCCTTCACTCACCCCACCCCACCCCACCCCACCCCACACCTGCACACCTGTTTCAGGTAAGACCAAGAGCTGCAGAATGCTGAGTGTCAGGTGTGTTAGGATCTGGAAATAGAAGCGAAAAAAAAAAATGTGGACGGGCGATAGGGAGGTCCCGAAGGAGTCGCGCGAGCCGAAGAGCCTTGAAGCGAAACGCCGAATGCCAAGGTGTAGTCGAGTCGAGAGTGCGCTATGAGAACGCATTGTTCCTTCGTTTCTGGGATTAGGAGCTTCTTTGGGTCGAAACATTTCTCACATTCCATGATGTTTAATCAGTACGATGACGAGCCGGCTGTTTAAAAAAAAGAAAAAGAAAAAAGAAGAAAAAAAAAAAGCACCACGTTTCTTCCATGCACACGTCTTAAATCTGTCTGCTTTTCTGGAACCAACTGTAAAAAAAAAAAAAAAAACCTCGTCTCTGTTTTCCAGTACACCTGCATGAATTCTCTGATGAGGGACACTTTATCAGACCGTTCCATCTGAGGGAATCTGCAGCGGGGAGGTGGGAAGGTACCGGCGCGCACCTGGTACCGAAGCCTCGCGCAGATAACGACTCGCGCAACGAGCCAAGAACAGAACAGAACGGAACGGAACGGAACGGAGCGAGCGGGACGTTTCCACAGCTTGGCTGGTTATCGAGCCTCGTCTTTGATTTCTTGAACGAGACTCAACATCCATTTCTGAGCAGATTTCAGACTAAACAAAGAACATTGAAATGTTTCGTAATCGCTTGATAATTCACCGGTTCAGCTCAGTGTATAACCAAAAAGTAGAATCAGGAAAGATGTTAAAAAAAAAAAAAAAAAAAAAAAGGTCCTCGTCGGCCACTTTAATAGGAACGCCAGTGAAGGCGGACGTTCAATGCGATTATGCGGAACAGGTCGCTCAGCCGAATACGTAGCAGCAGAGCGGTGTGTATACATACAGTACACACGGGAAGGCATTCACATCAGACGGAGCATCTGATCTGATCAGACCGGGATGATGGACAGTATGGAGCTGCTGACCTCACAGGATTTCTCCTTTTCTATCAGAGCGAGTGCGACAAAGCAAATAAGCGTCCAGCAAGCGACAAGTACTGCGAAGTGTCTTGTTTTATAACCACTGAGAAATCACGGTTTAGACACGTGGTGAGAGGGAAAGCATCTCGAAACGCACAACAGATCGAACCATGACGCAAAGGATGAAGGACTTCGATCCGTCTTGTTTCTAGCTGGGAAAATTTGCACTTTGATGAATCGATCCAAGTAAATTAGTTACTAAATCTAAATAACACATGCACGAACAGTATGCACACATATACACCAATTGTTTACGGAGTGGGATTTAAAAAAATTCCTGTGCACAGCTTTAAAAACAAACAAAACAAACAAACAAACAAACTACACTACTGGTTTAGGCCACGCCTATTTGGGGTTCAAAACGTATGATATCTAGATTTTAAACAGATCCAGATGTCAATAGTGTCACTGAGTTACATCACTAACACACACACACACACACACACACACACACACACACACACACACACACACACACACAATAGTATTTTTTAGTTTTTTTCATTTGATGTGTTTCTTTCTGATATTAAGTATTAGCGACGAAAACTTCAGGATGCCTTGGAAATAATGACGATTGTGAAAAACAAACAACAACAACAAAAAAAAAACTTTCCTTCTGCTTTGCTTAACTTATTTTTTTTTTTTTTTTTCCAATAACAACGGAATGCAATCTCTTGATATTGCGCAAGCGTTTAACAACATGCATGCTTCACATCCATCATCAACCCCCCCTGTCACACACACACACACACACACACACACACACACACACACACACACACCCCGCCACCCCGAATCAAATAAACATCAACAGCAACAACAAATTCTGACACGTCACTCTGTTATCCATTGCACTAATAAGCTACACATCACTACACATCGCCGTTATGCCAAGAAGTCCCAAAAATGTTTTGAGAAAGGAGACCGGAGTCAGACTTACTTGCTAGATAGCCATCGGTTGCCGCCATGACCGTGATGCGGGGGACGAGCTGTGGAGAGGAGAAACACAGAAGCCGTCAAGAGATCTGAGCTGTGAATCTGGGACACGCAACCAAATGCTCGGCTGAGTCTCAGTGTGACCACACATGCACTAGGTTTATACGTCTAAGACGCAACAATGACCACAGGACATAGGAAGGACGCAGGCGTCCAACAAATGCACGAGAGCGCGGTAATCCTAATGAGCTTTAGATCTTTTTATACGTACGTCGCCGTGGGTCGAAGCGCTCCAAAGTAACATTTCTTTTGCATCTTTATCCTTATTTCACAATCTACACTCCTGTACCGCTAGTCGAACATTAATGACATCACCGAACAGCGAACACCAGCCTCAGGAGATAATGAGTGACCTAATAACCTAAGAAAAGTATCTAGATTATGCACTGTATCTTTATGAAAGACTACAACCAGATGACTCATTTCTTCTGCTACAAAATTAACACTAAACATCTCTCGCACTATATATAGTATACACGTCTCTTAGAGAGGAAAAAAAAAAAAAAAAAGAACTCGAGCTGCGGGACATCGTACCTTTCACTTTTTTTTTTTATTTTTTTTTTAAAGGTTTTCACACTATACAAATAGAAAATGGAGGAGGTGCAGGTTAAAGAAGGTGAAGATAAACTGTCACATCTCTCTCTCACATCTCACTCAGATTAGTATAAGTTCGCGTATTCTTTAATAAAATCAGCTAAAAAATGGAAGAAAAAAAAAACGAACATTTTGTTAAATGGAATGTCTGTTTTTTTCCCCTCTCGAATGAAAAGTTTGAAAGTTCACGTTTTTTGCATAACGGAGGCCTTGATTGTATTTATTTTTGCCGTTAAAAAATAAAAGACCTTTCGTGCTCTTGTGCGCTTGCGTGACGCTCCAACTTCTCAGACGAAACATCTTTCCTTATGTTCTGTTTATTAAATAAAGTCTCGAGTAATGGTCATTATTAGTGACGTCTGCTCACCTAACCCGCGTCTTTATGAAATAAATTGAAAAAGAATTAAGAATAAAGATTTAAACCAATCAGAGCAAGCTTTCTTTCTTTCTTTTTGAAAAAAAAAAAAATAATAAAAATAAATAAATAAAAGTTACAACCAATTTTACTGCTATTGCTAATCAGTAAAAAAAAATTCTCTATTCCATGATTTAAATTTAGATTTAGATTTTTAGAGGAAAAAAAAAACATTTAAAAATAACATTGTTTATCATTTGAAATTATAACAGAGTTATAAAAGTGATCAGACGATCGTGTGGCTAGGCGGCTAAACTGTGGGTTTGCTTCTAGTTTCTAATTAGCTTGAAGAGATGTTTGTCTCGTGTGTGTGTGTGTGTGTGTGTGTGTGTGTGTGTGTGTGAGAGAGAGAGAGAGAGAGAGAGAGAGAGAGAGAGTGAGAGAGAGAGCTTCAGTGAAGAACCTGCACAGTGAATAATATTAATAAACTTAAACGTAAACTCTTTCAATCCGGTTCTACTTTCACAACGCGGACGTCACGTCTAATCTGAGCCTAAAAAAGGAAACAAACAAACAAACAAAAAAAAAAACAACAACAACCAAACAACCTAGGAAGGAAACCTGCAGTACCTAGCTGTCAAAAAAAAAAAAAAAAAAAAAACCCTCTGAGTGAAATTAAAACTGAATAATTACAGGATCATTTGTAAGATAATAGAAAGAAAGGCGCACGTTAATGAGGCGAGGATGAAGATGAAGAACTGCACGACCCTCGAACCTCCTCTACCACGCACGGTCCCACGCTCAGATTCACAAACCCTAATCAGCTCCTATATATATATATATATATATTTTTTTTTTTTTTTTTTACGTCTTAATTAACACCACCCACTTTTTTTTTTTTTTAATCACTCCTTCACTGAAATTAAATTTTAAACAAACTTTAAAATGAGCAACTAGAACGCGATGTGTTGAAACAGTGTCTGGTCACGTCTGGATTTGGGCCTATAGGTTTTATTCGCCCTCATGTTCACCTTAATGGCGGCGGATTTTTACGATTTATTTATTTATTTATTTATTTATTTATTCCTTCCGAGTTATGATCCGGGGTCAGATTAGCAGCATGCTAGTATAAACACCAAACTGAGACACATAACAACAACAACAACAACAACAACAACAAAAAAAACCCCTCAACTTTATCCTCAACTTCATTAAACAAACCCTCAGCCACACTACTGAGTATCGAATCAACTCGTATAATCTACAGTGTTGAATGAACACCTCAAGATCCGGATTATAATCCAAAACATGCAAGATTAACACTTTAAACACGTAAAATCCTCACAGCCCTGAATTATCATATACCAGCACAGGATCGTAATTTGTGACATTTGTGAATAAACACCAATGAAACCTCGAGCCAACACCTGAAAACGGGCTTGTGAAATGATCTACAATGTTAAATTTACCCTCTAAGCTCACCTGAAGCCTTGGATTATAATCTAATCTCGAGTGTTTCATTTACTCTCAGTGTTGCATTAACGAGCAGGAATACTGAAAGCACTGAATAAATGTCGACGCCGCTGAATTACCTCTCACAGTACCGATTTCTATTAAAGTCCTTAAATTTAACCCGTAAAGAGGATTAAATTAACTCCTGCATTCCGGGATTAACGCCTGAAATGACTCGTGCAGCGCATGACGAGCTTGAGTCGACCCTGAAAACATTTCTCTAAAGTGTTTAATAAATATTTACAATGTTAAAATAAATAAACAAATTAATAAATAAACAAACAAACATCAAGGCCTACAGTCATAACTTAACTCAAACTGGTTTGGATTAGCAGCTTAAAATTCTAAATTAACCCTCACAGCCCTAAATTAATAATACGTTTTTAATGTAAGCCTTTTAATTGTGATCGATTTTGAAAAATTTCGTATTCACTTGTTTATTTATGTGTGTGATAAATCAACTCTTTGCATTGCAGAACGAACACTTGCCGCATCGGAGTAACTCTTAACGAGTGCTGAAACCTTCTCCACAGTGTTAACTTCACTAGTACAGCAGACAGAGGACGGATTAGGAAGTGTAAATTCTTTAAGATCTTAAATGAGAGCTGATCATGGAGCGCATACGTTTATTTAAATTCGAACCTTACACCGCTGATTCTCCTTAACTATATAGATTTTCCTAAACTATTCAACTTTATGTTCAATATTTATGTTTATTAGTCTCTCTCTCTCTCTCTCTCTCTCTCTCTCTCTCTCTCACACACACACACACACACACACACACACACACACACACACACACAGATCTAGTACATGTACAGTATAGAAGCAGTAATAAGTACAATGCATTTAAATAAATAAGTATACCCTGTAACAGGATGCAGATCTAATTTTCAGCATGAAAGAAAAAAAAAAACTATGTAGAAATATATGTCAGCCTGTGAGTAATATAAATCTTTACCTTGTCTGATCTCCCCCTATGAAAATGCTTAAAAGCTGAATGGATAAAGGATCCCCAAAACAAGAGCACAGTACACCCCAAAAAATGTCTCTGAGATAACGTCCTGAGACAGACAGCTCCTAAATGACTCGGGTGTCTTCTTCTGATAAGCCTGTGATCGGGACGCAGTCATCAGGAGATCAGCATCGGCCACAAGTGGAAAAAAAAAAAAAAAAGACTCACAAAAAGTTACCAAAGACACGACATTGAGCGGCACTGCCCGGGTTGCCAGGTTTACGGGAAAACATACATTTTACAATTGTATTAAATAAATCACATGATCGGCGTAAAAACCTCGGAATAATTTTCGCCGGGATTATGTTGATATAATTGATATCAAGGATAACATGAAAATGTGTTCGTAAATTAAAACATACACTTAAAACATCCCTTAAAAAATACACTTCAATTACAAAACCGGGTTCGGGATCAATCTGGCAACCCGGGCGACAGCCCACTTCCTATTCGAACCTGTCAAACTTTTCGACTTTTCCATCTCCGGACCTGGCGTTACTTTGTTTCCACCGTCCCCTTTGATAATGTAGCGCGCTTTTTTTTTTTTATTTTTTTTTTTGCTTGTTTTTTGTTTTATCACCGTGATTCAATTTTGCTGCTGAATTTGATCAAAGAAAACGAGTTTATACTGAAAGAATGACGGAGAAGGAGAGAGAGAGAGAGAGAGCGTCGAACTGGATCCACCGGTTCCTTGTGGAATTGGCTATAAATAAGGAAACAGGAACAGCCTCTTTCATTTTTTGTTTTTTTTTAAAGCAGGACTCAGGATTGAATTTTAACGTTTAGGGATGAGATTACAAACAGTTAGCGTGGGTTGCTAAGCTCTGCTTCTTTTGTATGACAGGCTTTTGGTCACTATGGCAACAACTTTTGGATGCCTCTTACTAATAATAATAATAATAATAATATATATATATATATATATATATATATATATATATATATATAGATAGATAGATAGATAGATAGATAGATATGATATTTGAATTAACCCCCTGCCAAAGGTATTAACCCTGCCAAAAATAAATAAATAAATAAATAAATAAATAAATAAATAAATAATTGTTTGACTGGTGGTACTGGACAGGGTGCCAATCCATCTCAGGGCACATAAAATATACACACCCACACTCACATACGATCATTCACACAACACGGGCAATTTGGGAACAGCAATTAGTCTACTGTGCATGTCGTTGAAATGTGGGAGGAAACCGGAGAACCCGGAGTAAACCCACCAAGCACGGGGAGAACATGCAAACTCCACGCACACAGACTGCGACGCAGGCGGGAAACGAATCTGGACTCTGGAGGTCAGAGGTGACAGTGTTATCCATTACTGTAGGCCGCCATGCTGTTAGGTATATGATTAAATACTTAAATAAATAAATAAATAAATCTGTAAACAACCTGCGGTACTATGTACTGTGTTAATATTAGTGCTAGTTCATTAATGGGCTTAAGGTGAATATCGATAGGTATATTGATCGTGATGGGATTTATTATTTTGGGATTTCTCTCTCTCTCTCTTATAGGTTCATTTATTATGCAGAAGTAATGCTGTGAGCTATCTTACATTTTTATCACATTAGGTTCACATTATAGCCTACATTTTTTGGTCCGTCCATGTGCAATCTGGCTCATTGGGCGATCCCCACCCTGGGTGTATATCTATCGTTTATATGGCTGTTTCCTTTAATCAGTCGGGTTGCCAGCTCATAATTACACAACTACAGGAAATTCGGCGAGGCCAATTAGTCTAACCTGCATGTTTTTGGACTGTTGGATGAAACCGGCGTACCTGGAGAAAGCCCACCGAGTTGCACGGGGAGAACATGCAAATTGCACACTCGCAGACTTCGAGGCGGGAATCGAACCCGTCCCCTGGAGGTGCAAGGTTACAGTGATAAAGCTTACATTATTATTAACGTTATCCCATCAATGCATTACCTGATATTTGATATTTATGCCATATGAGAGTAATAATAATAATAATAATAATAATAATAATAATACAATAGAATACAATACAATAATAATACAGGACTTTGTTTAGATCAGTTTAATCAGTTATTCAATAGAGCGCTTCCCCTTCACAACCCTGAATGGATGTTAAACTCAGTAAAATGGACATTCCTAAAATATTAACTCAGTCAATCCCTCCCTGCAGTGCTCCTGTTGCAACAGGTGATCCGATAACCGCACTGTCCGGGTTGCCAGATTGGTAGCACGACATTCACCGCGGTTGCCAGTTCGTATGCATAAGTCTCGCTTCCCGGGTTCACGTCAAAGCTCAGGTCTGCTCCTAGCCTCTTTCTTAGCTGCATTTCGAAACCGGGAGAACCTGACAGCGATTGTATTAATCCGTCGGAGAGACAAACGCCGAAGGGGATTCGGAATCAACCTGGCAACCGTTTTGCTCCGAGCCCCGCGTTCGAGACGGAGATCTCCGCAATAAAACCCCGCAAACGGCATCGTGGGGGGGGGGGGGGATATAAAGCGCCAGCTCTGCGTGAAGCCTAGTCAGAGGTCGTTACCTGAGCAGTGCAGAGGAAGGGTCAGTGCTACATCCTCCAGCGAGAGAAGAAGATGATCAGAGTGAACGCGAAGCTGATCAAAAAGCCAGAGAAACACATCCAACAGGCAGAGTTACACAGGGACAGGGTTGCCAGGTTGGCGCCTTTCAAATCATAATCTGCTTATTTTGTATTCTCACTGGCTTGTCAGACGACCTTGGGGTGGGAAGCTGGAATGCATCTTACTGTCATGATCTAGACACTGTCAATAAGAAATTCCAGTATAATAAATGAAGTAAACATATGATATATTTCTAATAAAAATATATATATATATAAAAACAAACCGACCTCCAGGTTCCGGGTTCGTTTCCCGTATCGGGGTCTGTCTGTGCATGGAGTCTGTGCTTAGTGGGTTTCGTCTGTTTTCCTCCCACAGTCCAAATACCATAGTGTGTGAATGAGCGTGTGTGTGTGTGTGTGTGTGTGTGTGTGTGTGCCCTGTGATCAATTGACACCTCGTCCAGGCCCCATGTGACCCATTATACAGGATAAAGCAGTATAGATGAAGCCGAACACATTGGAATGCATCTTACCGGACATTCTTTTAAGGTCTAACACTATAAATTGTGCCTCTATATTCTAACTTACTCTCGCTCCGGGAGACCAAGTGCACAAGGCGGGGTAGATCCCGGATGGGGTGCCAATTCATCGCAATACAGGCAATTTGGGAATGCTAATTATCCCAATCGGTATGTCTTTGGACTGTGGGAGAAAACGAGAGTACCAGGAGGATACCCACCAAGCACTGGGAGAACGTGCATACTCCATTCACACAGACTCGAGGCGGGAATCGAACCAAGAACCTGAAGGCGACAGTGCTAACCACTATTGCACACCGATATTCTGATAGGCACAAATAAAAATGTGTGTGGTCACTGATATCAAGTATTATGTAAGGATATGTTTCTATGAGATTTGTGGAAGGAGTCTCTAGTGTCAGCACCCATTTCCTTATCCAGCTTCGCACAGGTTTGGGCATTGGGTGGGAATTGAACCCAGGCCTTCTGTATGGCAGGTGATCCAACTGCCTCATGATGTAATCCATTAATATATTAAAAACTAGTGTTAAGTATCTGTCTTTGAAGAGAGAAAGTTTTGTGAAATAGTTAAAACTTTAAAGCTAAAAGTAATCTGCAGATCTTTAATGTAATCAGTGATATTATAACATTCTGTACGGCAGAACTCTCTGTCTAACTGGTTAATACAAAGAAATCACATTCTGTAAGGTTGAGTATCTTCCGCCTTGTTTACACTAAGTTGTAATTCTTTTATCGTTAGACAAACAGCCAATACAGGTGGTCGCCTAGTGCCTCGCGTTACTACAAGAACCCCGCGCACATTATTAAAAGCATTTCCTTTTGATATGATATGAGGAAATATTAAAATAAATACCATATTAAATGAAAAGCATAGATCTGCACATGACAAATTGCTGAAAACGATAATAAATACAAAACCACAGTCTAAATAAAAGCTCACGTTTGGTCAAAAGTTTCTTATTTTTGATCTGCCTTCACTATTTATTAATGTTTCATTGCTTATTAGGCAGTTGCATGACAGAAAAGGTGCTGTCAAAAATAAAGTTGCCAATATTTTAATATTTATAGTAATATGGATTTAACTCATTTGTGTATTGACTCTCACAACGCTGTCGGTCCCGCTGACGATTTTACACGGTGCAAGCGTAGGTACAGTAGCTGTGTAATATTTTAAAATGACATTTCTCTTTAGAATTAAATGTTAAACAGAAATAGGTTGGGAAAAGCAAATGTGTCCATGTCTGAGCTTCCTTTTAGCATTTAATTCAAGGAAAAAAACAAAACAAAAAAAACAGACTTTTTATACACATTCTTAATTGCAGATGCTGAAATGACAAACACAATAATACCAGTGGGCCCAGTTTTCATGATCTCGTGTAGGGCCTCACAACCCCACCGGCCAGCACTTCCTGCACGGTGATCGGAGAGCGAATCACAGAAATCGAAAAGGTCGTCAGATAATGATGAAGTTGTGTCTTAAAACGACTCCAGTGCGTTAAAATTCACTTATACCACTTCGGCGCTGTTATTTCAGCGAAAGTGAAAATATGAACTAATCCGAGTAAAAATCTTCACTTTATCTTTTCTAATTAATCTCTATTGGTGCAGGTGTTTGTTTACATTGAGACAGTAGCGCATTAGTAGATTATTTTAAAGTAGATTATTACATTTAAAACCCACACATAACTGTTCTTAACATCGCTTTTATTCAACATTTTAATTTGGCTTATGGTGCAAGTTAAACTTCAGGCAGAGATCTAAGGACTGCAAAAGTTTCATTACATTCTGTCCAGACAGCTTTGTGTGATGCTGTGGTTGGACAAACGTACAGACAGACATATAAACAGAAAATTTTCGGTTTCGAGTCCTCCGATGTAATAAATGTAAAGATATCATCGAGTAAGTGTTCTGACCAGTGTATAGACACAAGCTTTCTTTTATTTATATACATGTATTTTTCTTTCAAATACAGGAAGAAATCACCAGGGTACCCACCAAGGGAAATGAAACACTTCAGGACATCTTTCAGGATGGAAAATCATTTATTTGCTCACATAACCTGATGATAACAATCCATTCAACCATTTTCCTAGAGCATGTCCCGGGGAACAAGGCAGGATACATGGCACAAGCACACGCACTCACAATCTTACATTTGGAAAGGCAAATCTGCCTTCGCTGCAAGGCTTCTGACTGTGGGAGGAAACCCACCGTGGCATGATAAGAACTAGGTGTAAGAATTTATTAGGGGGGGTTTTAGTTGCGTAAAAGCAGCTGCTAATATTCTACTTAACTATCCAACAACCCATCCATTTATCCATCCATCCATCCATCCATCCACCCACCATCCATCCATCCATTTATCCATCCATCCATCCACCCAATATCCATCCATCCATCCATCCATCCACCCACCATCCATCCATCCATCCATTTATCCATCCACCCACCCACCATCCATCCATCCATTTATCTATCCATCCATCCATCCATTTATCCATCCATCCACCCACCATCCATCCATCCATCCATCCATCCATTTATCCAACCATCCATCCACCCACCATCCATCCATCCATCCATCCATCCATTTTTCCATCCATCCACCCACCATCCATCCATCCATTTATCTATCCATCCATCCATCCATTTATCCATCCATCCACCCACCATCCATCCATCCACCATCCCTCCATCCATTTATCCATCCATCCATTCATCCATTTATCCATCCATCCACCCACCATCCATCCATCCATTTATCCATCCATCCATCCATTTATCCATCCATCCATCCATCCATCCATCCATCCATCCATCCATTTTCCATGATGCTTATCCTGCGTGGAGGTTTGGAGGGTAACCTGAAGGCCAAGCACGGCTGGGGAGCAGGACTCAGGGGAACCATAGGTTGAGTACAGTACCTTGAAAGCGTTCTAATTCCTAATGCAGTCACAGTGGTGGAAAAAAAAAAACAGTACAAAATAATTCCAACATACTGTAAGTGATCACTTCATCAGGGGCCATTGTTACCTAAAAAACAAAAGAACAATTTCTCAATTATCATTGATCAGAATTATTGTATCATTGTTACACTATGCAATGTAGCTCTATGATGGTGAGACCCGGCTCAGCTGTGTAGTGATTTATAACATGTCATGGGCCTTTTGAAATGTCACAAGACCAGTTACATCAGAGGGCAGTCAGGTGGCATTGTGGGTAATGTAGGAAAACATTCATTCAAATAAAAAAACACTAACATGTTGATAAAAGAAAATCCTCCCAATTCATTACATCATAAATATCTGTAGCGAATGTAAATTGCCTAGTGGCTATAAATAGTTTGGAGAAAATAATACATGGATAGGTGGCATGGTGGCGTAGTGGATAGCACTATGGTCTTGCACCTCCATGGTCAAGGGTAAACGGTATGGAGATTGATTAAGTCATCAACCTAGTGTATATTATTTATTCTTCATTCTTTAAGTACCTCATATCCAAGCACTTACCCCTACAAATACAACACAGTACAATAACAATAGCATAATATGAAACAATGCCATTCGATTGTACAGTATAAATATGGATCAGGTTCAGAAGAAGTACAACAACGTCTGCGCAGTACAGTACAAAGCGCAACTAGGCTTATTTCCGGGAGTTTTCCATACAATTTTACATATGCAACATGTGGTGTCATGTGTCATGTGGCTCATTTCCTATGTAAAGAGGTCAGCTATACTGATCATTTACATAAAGCTGAGTGGAAAAAAGGTGAGCACAAATTTTACAGCAACGCTGTCAGCTTTTCTTGGTTTCTTTCTTTCCTTCTTCTTTTTTTTGTTATCAGCATGTTTGAAAGTTTATGTACAGATCATTTGGTTAAGGCTCATGTGGTGTGTAATATAAGTGTTTAAAACAGTCAAAGCATGTTTGCCAGACAGGTTCGATGGGAGTGGTCTAATTAAGAGAATTAACAGAAATACTTTTAGTGATTCTGTAAAAAATTTGCTTTAATCTGCTTTAACTCAGAAGGTCAGCTCAGACCTGTTCATCTCCAGGCACAGACCTCTGAGATATTCTGTGAGATAAAGCTGCTGTAGGAGGTCCTGGCTGTACCCTAGGATTGGGGAAATCTTGTAAGATGACTGGAACACTTCAACCCACTTGTTGGATTGTCTAGCTTCGCATCCTGTCATGGAGGTCCAAGAGAACTCTGCAGGAGAACCTCATTTCTGCTGCCTGCATTTGTATCTTCATTCTGTCATTATGTTTTAGGTTTCAGAGGAGTGCTGAAAAAAACAAGTGTTACATTTTAAGATGAATTAAAAGAATTATTGTTTGTTGCATCCATCACACCCTTGATACACGTACAGTACCATCTGGGCCCGAACAACTGGGGGAGATGGACAAGCGCACACACACAAACACACTGATGTCTTGATATCTCTGTTTATTATCAGCAAAGGCAGTCCCGTACATCAAAAGAACAGGTCATTATCAAGCAAGTCATAAAGAGACCCGGAGACAGACAGACGATAGGAAATACATTTGTATTTTCTGGTTAGACAAAAGGGTTTCGGCAGAGACGAGCTAGTTGGATGTCTGTTCTTCTGGATGTGTCACCGCATAAGAAGGCAGGAAGCTCAACGAGGTTGTTCCTTATATTATAAAACATTGCATTTTGCTAACTAGAAGACTTCTTGGAGTGGAGATACCAAGGATTATGAAATGCTCCACTGTCTTGCACCGTCTCCAGCTCTGTCAGACCACACCAGACCAGACCAGACCAGACCAGACCAGACCACACCAGACCAGACCACACCAGACCATGTAGCTCCATTTTGCAGGCATTCAGTAGTCTCTGTGCTCTGTTCCTTCCTCAGCATAAAATTCACCAACATTGTTGTTCACAAATGCTCCAGCACATACTTTTTTCCCCCAACACTGTGAATTAGCTGGCCGAGGATGGCAACCTCCAGGTCAGCAGGGCTTGGATTTGTAGCTGACTCTCTCTCTCTCTCTCTCTCTCACGGCCCAGCTGTCATTTCAAATAGCTTCATAAATGACTCGAGTCTTTGGAACTCGAGCTGAACGACATGTGGGTTCAGGGACCTCTGGAAGCTCTTTTCACAGCCTGGGCAATTACTACATAAAAGACAAAGGCTCATGTGACCTTTCCTGCAGGCTGAGTAGAACCTAATGACTGAACTAGTGGTCTTTTTTCCTTGGAAGCCTTTCTTTGCTCTTCAAGTGTTTGGGTTTCTGCACCAGCGTCACAGTCTGTAAAGTGGCCATGAGATAGCAAGAGAATCAGGTACACTCTTTAGTTTTATTAGGACCTCATCCTTCAAAGTATCTCACCCACTGGAGGTGCTTTAATGTCTTTCACCTTCTCATGTTCTTTGTCCATGTCACTAAAACACACACAGCGTAAAGACCACACACTAAGAACAAATGACAGGGATGTCTCATCTAGCACTGCATACTGGACATCTTTCTGATCTTAATGTGTCTTCATTTCCAACCTGCATGAAACAGTGAAGAGGCTTCATTGTTCATTGTATAACTACAACCACCAGCTTTCACATCCCTGGGAGAAATCTCACCCACACCGACAGGCTCGCAGTCGCTGTACAGTATGACATTTCCTAAGCACTGCCTCCTGAATGGACGGTTCGAGTTTATCAGAAGCGAAACACAAAGTGATGATCAGTTGCTGAGAATCCAAATCATCCACAGCCTAAGATCTGATAATGCAATAACAAAAATATTGGTTCAAGGTGCTCTGGTAAGGATTACATTTATATCCTCCATCCTTACACGAGTTACATTTACTCCGTTACTTTTACTTGAGTAAACTTTTTTTAGAAAAAATGTTTTACCGCACCATACTTTTTTACTTTTACTTGAGTAGATGTCTGAAGAAGAAACGCTACTCTTACTCCGCTACACGCGACTCATGCCAAACATGCAGCCGGTAGATCTACCGCATGACTGTTTCACCAATCAGACGCAGCGACAATAATCACATGATTTGACCGTTTGACCAATCAGGTCAGGCGGCATAGTGGGACGAAACCTTCAGCCGGTTTAATCAGTTCTATAAATTTAGCCTACCTGTGAATCCGTCCTACATACTCTCACTCTGCATTGCCCCCAATAATAAAAAAAATAATAATAAAAAAAAAAAAAAAACACGTTTACGGATCTTTCTCTAATTTTGCAGAACGCCCATAAATCCACGCTGCTACTAGCGGCATCTTGTGTTTAGTGTACAATCTTGCTGTGCGTATAGAATGCCTTTTTCATGTTTGTGTGATTATATGTTAACTGTAATTGAACATATAATGTCACTTTAACAGTCTATGAATATATAAGTATATTTCAGTACAGACTTAATCTCCAACACACGTGTTGTACATTTTTTTTTTATGTATACAGAGCATGTCTTGCTTGCAAAAGAGCAGCTTCATACTGCAGTGTCTTCTCCATCTGACAATTTAACATACACTAATATATAATTATTACAATAAAAAATAAATCAGACATTGCGATTGAAACAGTTACTCAGTACTTGAGTAGTCTTTTCAAAGAATATTTACTTGAGTAATATTTTGGGTGGCTACTTTTTTACTTCTACTTGAGCAATATTATTTTGAAGTATAGCTGCTACTTTTACTTGAGTACATTTTTTTCGCTACTCTACCCGCCTCTGCTTGTACAGTAGGTAGCGAGTCCACACCTTTAAGCACAGCCTGATCACCAGGTACTTGACTGTGGAAAATCATGTAATGGCTCCATACTGTATGATCTGTTTACAACGATCACAGTTCAAATGCCAGGATTTCACCGACATGCTGAAACCTTCTCCATAGTGTTGTATTTTTGTACTTTTACAGCAAAGGATGAATCAGTAAGAGTACAATTCAAGCATTTGTGGTAGGATTTGACTGAAGAAAAGTTGATTCTTGATGTTGATTACAGGGTGTATCTGTTCACGTGATGAAATTTGAAATCATGCCTTGCACTTGTGTTATCAGTGCCAGTAACACCACCAAACACTAACAATGAAAACTGATTATCAATCACTCACGTAAAAAATTTTTTGCAAGAAATTAGGCCTCGACATACAGAACATTTTTGCCGTATGATTGAACAAACCGAGTCGAAGCGAATGCTGGCGAAGCTGCGCGTACATATAGGAGCCGTTCAGAACATGTTTGCATCAGTGGAAAGCCTTTTTTTTTTTTTGCATTTTGTGCAAGATTTAGTGAAAACATAGCATGATGAGTCCCAAGAATGTTATCAAGAAGAAATTTGTATTTGTTTTTTAAAGCACCCGGTGCCAAGAGGAATCATGAATTAGGGTTAAGTGAGGCTTAATGTCTATTTATTTCATATTTTACTTCATTTACATGTTGTTTCTAATTGTTTTGATTGGGTTTTTTTTAATGCGAAAATATGATTATAGTGTTGGAAATGGGTGATACTGGGAATATTTTTGTGCGGCTGGAACGAATTATCTGCATTTACATTATTTCCTATGAGAAAATGTGTTTCACAATACAAACTCTTCACCTTTTTCCGGGAGTTTTCCGGAGATTTTTCATCCGGAACGGATTAAATTTGTCTGCCGGGGTACCACTTGTACTTCGGTAAACTGTTGACAGGACCGTGAGCTCTCAAGGCCCACCCATGCCCACGGTGGACCAAAGGCGGGCACGTCCGGACCGATTCCACAAAAATGCAGCCAATGCAGTAAAAATCACTGAAGAAAGACAGTGTATACGGTATTTACTGTATATACGCTATATACTGAATGTATATGTACAGGATGGGTGAGAATTAACTAGGCAATATTTAATGGCAATAGAACTTTTAGTATCACTGGAAATCAGTATCACCCCATTTTACTCTTACTGTGTGCGTGTGTGATTAGACCAGCATTTTCCAGAAGGTTGGTTGGGACGACGTCTTCCTCATGAATGGCCTCGAAGAAGTCCAGATCTCACTCAGTGCGATTTATTCCTGTGGGGCTACGCAAAGGAGGAGGTGTACCGGACAAAGCCTCGCACACTGGAGGACTCGGAGGCATGGATTCAGGAGGTTCTCAGCGACATCCCAAAGAACTTCCTTCAGAAGACTGTACCTTCCATGCCGCTGTTTGAGGAAACTAACTGACTAATTGCCACCGCTGCCTATGTTGAAATTTAAAGACTTGCTTTCATTTTCCTATGTAATAAAATACCTGGACAATTTGCTTCAGTTTTTTTTAGAAATATGGACTTTATTACCAATTTTTAGCACCTAGTAACTTTTCCCCCACCCGGTTTCGAAATATATCATCCAGTCAACAAGGTGAGAGTTGAAAGCACAAACCAACACGGTGCTAAATGTACAGTAAACAGCTCATGTGACTGGGCTAGGCCACAAAACCCCATTTTGACAGTTTTTCTTGCTTACCTTTGTAACATGTTCAGAGAGAAACTGTCATTAATTGAGCAAATGATTTCAACCACTTCCTTGACTTCAGGCATCATTTTCGGGCAGTGGTTAAAGTTCTGTGCTAATCACTGGCAGGTTGTGAAGTCAAGTCAGCTTCTTTTAGCCTCTCATGGAAATCCTGTTACATGCATGCACTCAGTAAGAAATAAGACTCCCTGCGTTGTGCTGATACAGTCAAATAATCAATAAAAGTCTAGTTTGACATTTATTACTGTATCTTTGAGGTTGTCAGTGCGTCTGTCCAGGAACGTACTGTGCGCGAGAGTGATAATGTGAGAATGAGCGGCCGGATGCTGGTACGAGTTTTATGGAGTTATTGGCGTAACCTTACATTTTCAAATTGGTTCAAGGTCATAGCAAAGTTACAGTACATCCCTGATCGGGTTTTCCTCAGTAGCTCCCCTCATGTTTGTCACGTATTGATGTTACTTGCATGTTCATTTCCAGGAACTATCCATCTGTCCAAAATGCCGTTTGCTAGTGCATTAGCATAAGAACAAATCGTTTAATGTTAATCTGATCCAAACGTGATTCGAAAAAGAATCAAGGTCACGGCAAGATCAGATCTCTGGATTATCCTTCCTGAATAACTTCCTTTATGTTCGGAGGATATTTTAAGACTTGATTTAGCGGTCATAAATGCATCCCTATTGACAAAGTCAAGTGTTCAGGTTTATTTTGTTTTCAGCACATCGTCATTAACGTTTATGGCAGGACATCTGGCAGGAGTCCTTATCCAGAGCGTCTTATTCAGTGCAGGGGCATCGGAGGTAATGTGGGGCGGTGCGGGCTGTGATAAGTGCTTTAAGGCAAATGGGTGCTGGGCTGTTTTTTTTTTTTGGCTTTGTTTTTTTGGCAAGCACTGGTGTTGTGAACTTGATGCAGGCAGCTACTTAGGAAGCATTTCTTCTTCTTGAAATATATTTTTAATGGTACAAATTGATAAAAAAAAAAAAGAAAAAAAAGAGGATTAAAGGTATTGGTAGCAGAGACAGTAAGATTAATTTTTCCTCATGCAAAAGTCTTTTATTTCTCTCAAGTCATGTTTCACATAAAATGTTTTGCCGTCCATCTATAAGTGCTGTATATGCTGTGTGAAGACCTCATTATAAGCTTTCGATATACTGTACATGTACACTACTACTCAAACGTTTGGGATCTCCATGGTCTTTCCTGACGTTTATTTCTTTCCACACTGTAAACCCTAATGCTCAAAGTAATGAAACATATTGGGTAAAGTTCATTTAAATAATTACAATTCGTTCAAATTAATAGATCTTAATGAGTGTTTAGAACTATTTGGTATTTATGAGTTTGTTGAAATGACACTTTTTTCAAGTTTGCTGAACAAATTCAACATTTAAAAATCTTTCAGACTAGTGACTTTGTGCCTGACGTCGTCAGGGCAATAGGGTACTGGCGGCTCAATGGTAGGGGTTTCATCTGCCAATGCGACAGGCCCGGGTTCGATTCCCAGAGCAACTGGATGAAGTGCCTGTGCCAAGCTCGTGTGCGGACCGGATTGTCTGCTGTGGCGACACATTGCCGGGAGCCGCCGAAAGACCGGCGACACTTTATTTGATTTGTGCTGGTTGTTAATTGCTGATTTCTGAGGCTGGTGACTCTAAACGAACTTCTCCTCCGCAGCAGAGCTCAGTTTTGGTCTGAGGAAGGTCTTCATGCGAGACAGTTTCATCACGGCGCTCGACGGGTTTCACACTCGGCAATACCGTCCTTGCAAGGACTGTTCCAGAACAGCTGATCTTCATGTCTTAAAATAACGACTGACTGTTACTCTTGTTGGTGCTACGTGACTGCCTGATGCCATGTGTGTGATTTCATAGTTTCGAAATCCCCAGTATTGTTGTAGAACGTAGAAAATAAATGACTAAACAGAAAACAAAGACATTTTGCACTCTTCGAAAGTGATCCCAAACTTTTGAGTGGGACTGCAGCTGTTATGTGTCTGTTAATAAGTTAATAAGTTAAAAAAAGAAAGGAAAAAAAAAAAAAAAAAGAACAGGAGTACAACTTCCTGCAAAACTTGACCATATCAACGTTAAACAACAATACATTCTTTAAATCAGTTTTTTTCGTTCATCTTGGTTTCTTCCGCGCTGTTTCTATGGAAATGAAAATCTGTTTAAAGAAGTTCATTAATACAATATTAACCCGTGACTTTATTTAGAGCTGGCATTACTGTCAGAGCAGCTGTTACAGCAAACTGATTTAGACCTTCCGACCGATCAGATTAGAAATACAACAGCACTGAATTACAAGTCAATTAACAACTTAACTGAATTAAAACATTTACATAATATGTATAATATTACTGCCTGTAATGATATATTACACCGCTCGTCATATTATACAGTAATAACGTAAACATTATGTTATACCATGCGGTATATTCGTGCTCGAGGCATCACTACACAGATGTTCACACAGCGCATAAACGCACAATAAACCCCGCAGGGTTCCCACAGACGAGCTGGTTTACGTGTAATCCCTGAACGTGGTCTTCTCTAAATGAAACCTCGTCATCCGAACACGCTGTCTGCTAGCATGTGAGAGCTCTGACCTTTCTCGCCGAGGATGTTCACTCAAAAACCTTTAACATCTGAAGCAGCAAATATTAGTCATGTGAGCGTGAACATTTGCACTGTTACTGTAAGTGACTCTGATGTGAGATACATACAGATTTGTATAAAAATCGTAGACTTCAGTGTTGAGTAATTCGACACTGTGAAATGTTCCAACATTTTGAGTCACTTTGACTGAAAACCACACTTTGCCTTTTTTTTCTTTCTTTCTTTCTGTGTTTTTTTTTCTTTCAGTTTTTTTTTTTTTTTTTTTACTGTACACTGTACATCGCAGTAAAGAGGGAGCTCTCGGCTTCTTCTTCTGTGTTTCATGTCACGTTTTCGTCTAAAAATTCTCATCGAAGAAGAATCTGCCAGAGCTGAAGTTGATATAAAGTGAGAGATAAATTTTAAGATTGTGTAATAATTTAGACATTAAATATTTGTAATTCTCTTAAATGTAACAGTTTCACAATAAACATATGATTTAGATTTAAGTCTTATATATATATATATATATATATATATATATATATATAAAAATACTGTTTAGTAATGTATTATAATATTATATATATATATATATATATATATATATATATATATATATATATATATATATATATTATAATATTACAATAATAATAATAATCTCTTTTTATTACACTAAACCAATGTTTTTATTATATTATTATTTTATTATTATTATTCATAACACATGAACTAAAATCTTTAATTCCACTGATTCTTTATTTTAAATACCCATTTTATACCCAAATAAAATTATTTAATGTATGAATTAAATTTTTATAAAAAAAAAAAATGAAATATTGATTTGTTGTTGTTGTTGTTATTTTCGAATGTCAAGGCCAATTCTAATGAAAAAAATACACCTTTATGAATCTTTATAGACTGGAATGATTATGTATAATTTGTGTATATTAACTCAAGCCTTTGTAATGGAAGGAAAAATTTATTGGTAAGAACAGCAACACACACAAAGAACATACACATCTACTAAAGCAGGTACACAACTAATCACTGATTATGGTGTGCGCCAATGATCAGTTGTCTAAAGAAATTGTAGAAAGAAAAAAAAAAAATCAACAATGGGTTGGTTTGACGAAAGAATACCAGTTATTATACAGTATATAACTAGTTACTATTACATCATGAAACTTGATGAATTGAACACAATGGGCAATTTGGAAACACCAGTCAGCCTACACTGCATGTCTGTGGGAGGAAACTGGAGTACCCGAAGGAAACCCAACAAGCACGACGAGAACTGACAAATTCTACACGCACACACACACACACACACACAAACAGAGATCGGAGGTGAGGTTCAAACCGCCAAACCGGGACGGGCATGGTGACACTGCTAACCTCCAAGCCACGTTTAACACTGTGGAACATCCATGAAACAAGTCTCTTTCACCCACTAGTCACCTACTCTCAAAGTTTATGAGATAAATCAGCGGCAAAAACCAACAACAACAACAACAACAGAAATGCAACTTGTCATATAACTGAGATAATCTGTGGAAAGAATACAGCTTTACCTCTTATGGCACTGGAGACTCCTTCAATGTATGTTATAAGAATGTAATTAAAAATGTCTTTATAAAAATCATCATCGTAATCATTGTAATACTTGTTAATGTGAATTAAGTGTTATAAAAGTCCCTCTGCAAAATCTTATTATAGTATATATATATATATATATATATATATATATATATATATATATATATATATAGTATAATAATATAATACATATAATACATTAGATACTATATATACCTATATCTATGTCTCGATTTTTCTTTTTGTTTCTTTTACAAAAGTTTCATTATGGAACTCACTCAAGTACAGTATGCATAGTGATGTTTCTGTGTGTGTATGAGCATATGCGTGCGTGTGTGTGTGTGTGTGTGTGTGTGTGTGTGTGTGTGTGTGTGTGTGTGTGTGTGTGTGTGTACTTGTTTACTTTCTCCATCAGCCCTCTGGTTTGCAGAGGCGTCCCTTTAGATAACTTTTGCCTCTACGCTCTCTGAGCGTTGGTTACATTTCCACAGTGTTCAAAATGTGTTTGAAGTAGAAGGGAAACCGTTACACACCCCCTCCACCACTACCACCACAACCACCACCTCTCCTCCTCTAAGCTTCTCTCTTTACTGTCTTCATTCCACTGTAGCAGAGTCGCACTTTCAGGATCTCTGTGTTCTCACGTGAAACTTCACAGGGTGTCTTCACTCTAGAGTGATCAGATGGCACGAGCACCTTTTAATAGTTTAGATTAAGGAAAAAAAAAAAAGAAAAATTGAAATCCTTGCTGTGGTAAGGACAACACGTGTTGGAGTAAACCATCAGTGGTGTTAAGGTTAAATTGTTTATCGTATAATATTCAGTGTCTCTTTCTAGTTCGTCCAAACGTTTTGCCCCCCACAAAAATCTTTAACGTTCGGCAAGTGGAATGCCTGATCCTCGAATCTCCAACACGAGGAAGAGACACAATCATTCACCAGCTCTACTTGCACATTACAGGAACTCGACAGGGAGTTTCCACTTCCGCAAGTTTGGGCCAGTAAAGGAGTTCCTGGGAGGCCGGCGTTTCGGACGTGAATCGGACAGGTAGCTCGATCGCGGCTCCGGCGTACTGAGGAAACGTCCTGTCCTGATGGTGTCCAAGCACTGGTGTAACACTGGGATATGTGTGCGTCAGTGTAGCAGGGGATTATACAGAGAAATAAAGTTTCATTCTCATAACTGTGTTTAAAAGTCCCGGATTGACTCGAACGTTTCCGAGAGAATGTGTTCACAGTATAGCAGAAATATTATTCCCTTTCTTATGGGCTTGACGAGCGGTAAAAAGAAAGAGAGTCATTTTGATGCTGTGATTGCAAAGAACTTTGTTACATTTTCACAGACGTCCTTTACAGTAAGAACAAACATTTTTCAGACGGATTTTACATTGAATTTCTTTGCATCTGATCTGTGGTCAAAACAGATAAGCCACGTTTTTTTTTTTTGTTTGTTTGTTTTGTTTTTGCATTTTCTTTTAAACTAGGAAAATATCTGATTTTGAGATCAGATATGCACCTCTCTGCGCTTCTCAGACTTTTCTTTGCGACTCCTGCTGCCTCATCAGCGTAAATCGTTCAAGCGCCATTACATATAATAAACCAGATCTGAAAGATCGATAGTTTAGTCTGATTTGCTAAAACTAAACGTAAAAACACCAGGATGTCTACGGGCGACGCTCCACAGCATCGGACTGACCCTTGACACGGTGATTGTTTTCTGTTCAGAGATGCTTATTCATCACTTATGGAAGGAGTCTCTAGTGTTAGTGGTGCTTTGTTCCAGTTTGAGGTAGAAGTTGTAAATCGTCAAAGTACTGTCTGCTGTTCAGGATGGAAGAGTTTATTCTGGATAACATGGCTGTTTAGTGTCTGGTCAACTTACAAAGAGAAAGAGAGAGAGAGAGAGAGAGAGAGAGAGAGAGAGAGAGAGAGAGAACAGAAGCTTTTTTGGGGGGAAAACTTTTTATGGATATACATGAACAGGAACTTATAATTATTGGCAAAATGTGTGAGGAATAAAACAAGCCATGATGTGCTGTTATAGAAAAACAAACAAGCATGTAACTGTAACTCTGCTCCTTTTTTTTTCTTTTTTTTTACTTACTTACAATATCAGCACTTACATTAAACTCATTATGGCTTTGTGTAGTTTTTACCCGATAATAAAGCAATATGTTTTTAGTTTGTGGATGCATTTAATAAATTAACATAAACCTATGATTATTTCAATGATCAATATACAGTACGTACAGTGCAAAAGTCTGCATTTGTATTTCTGGCATTTTGTAGCCGCTCTTCTCACTGGACATCTTTCTCCCTTTGAGCAGTTGAGGTCGAAGGGCTTCGCTCGAGGACCCAATGGTGGCAAGTTGGTCGTGCTGGGGTTAGAACCTGAACCCTTCTGCGGAGGAGACCCCCAACCGCTAATAAACACCGTAACCTTTTAACAATTTAAAAACTGCTTGTTTACACACCAACCTCAGCAGCGACCTCATTTCCCCTCTCGTATCTGTTCCACCCACTCAGCATTCAGCATTCAGCGTCAGCAGGATACAGTACACTAATCACCGTCCTGATCATCTGTCATCATCTGCACCTGTTTCTCACCGGTTCATACCTTACAAAATCATTCCTCTGGAACTGTTCCGGTACGGAGACTGGGCTGAAAATTAGAGACAAAAAAAAAAAAAGTTAAAAATGAAGAAAAAAAAAATTATAATAATGATGATGATGCTCAAGGAATATGCTCGATTCCTCAAGACTACATAAAAAAAAAAAAATACAAGGAAGTCTGACTGTTTGGAAGAAAAAAAAGTATGAAGGAACTTTTCAACAGTTCTGTTCATCTTTTTTTTTTTTTTAAGGGTGAAATCCTGCCCTTCATTTAAAAAATGTCGGTGCATGAACTTTTATTCAATATAGTTAATACAGTGTCATAAAGTAGAATAGATACAGTATGAGATGAGTAGTAAAGGATGCCTCGGGCAATTTGGGATGCTCTACTAGTGTATATGCAAATAAAATGTTTTTTTTTTTTTTTTTTTTTTAGAATATACTGTATATACTTGGTTCCTTATCAAAATCTCTTGTGACTTTTCAGCTCGACCATGCATGCATAAAATAAAAACCTCACCGCACCACCATCACAAATTCCCTTCCAATGACGTCTCTAAAAAACAAACAAACCAAAAAAAACAACAACAACAACAACAAGAAAAAAACATCATTTTTTAAAAATCCATAGTCCTCGCTCTAACTGTCTCACCTTGCATAAACCTCCACCTCACCGTCTGCACTCTATGAAACTCAGTCTGTATTATCTGAACCTCAGATGCAAGATACAGCCCCCAGTCATCTCCACCTAATCTGCAATCTGTTCTCTGCAGCAAACCCACTGATCGGCTCAATGCCTTTATCGCAGTGACTCAGACCGAGAATAAACATGATGGACACGGCCTTTTTTTAAACCTGATGACTGGTAATGAAACCGGCTTCAGTAAAAATTTAAGTTGTGAATCCCTGAAGTGGATACTGAAAGTGATACTACGCCTTTCTCAGAAATCAGTATTTTATTGCGCTGTGGAGGTGATGACAAACACACGAAAAGGGAGGCATGGGTTAATTCATTCCTCCTACTCTCTAGCTTTCCATTTAGTCTTCGCCTTGCTAGCAGGTTTGCCGGTTGGTTAATTTGTCACCAGATACACTAAATATATTTTTTACATTACTATGGAAACAATGGGCTTCATTTACTCAGCTCATGAAAAAGCAGTTAGTGACGGAGGGAAAGTAAAATAATCGATTGTTTTAAATGTAAATGATTTGATATTTAAATAGAAATATCAAAGGTACGTACAGTATGAGGAGAATCATACAAAACGGAATATCAGTCGATCAAGTCCGATATCATACACACTACCAGTCGAAAGTTTGCACACCCCTTCTAACTCCATGGTCGCTCCTGATTTTTATTTCTTCCTACTGAAGGCGTTTATACGAAATACACAATAATCTCCTTTGAACAGTTGATATTGAGACGTATGAGCTTCATAATCTTGAAAGTACTGTAGGCTCTTCAGGATGGAAGAGTTTATTCTGGATAACATGACTGTTTAAGTGTCTGGTCAACTTAAAGAGAGAGAGAGAGAGAGAGAGAGAGAGAGAGAGAGAGAGAGAGAGAGAGCGAGAGAGAACTCAGAAACTTTTGAGGGAACAACTTTTTATGGCTATAAGTGATGTAAGTGAGAACAGGAACGTTTAATTGTTGGCAAAATGTGTGAGGATTAAAACAAACCATGATGTGCTGTTATAGGGAAAAAAAAAAAAAACAACAACCATGTAACTGTAACTCTGCTCCTTCGCAGACTTAATATTCTTATATGTTTTTCTTTATAATATCAGTAGTTACATTACACTCATTATGGCTTTGTGTGTTTATTTATTTATTTATTCTAAACACAAACAAAGAAATTTGAAAGTGATCCCAAACTTTTGAGCGGCAGTGTAGCTGTTGCCTGGTTACTGTCTATACTACTGACAAAGTTAATAATAAATAAAACCCGGTACTGTTGTAGAAATGTAAAAAAAAAAACAACAACAACAACAACAACAACAACAACAACAAATCCATTGATTACATCAGGGACGTAGTGGTAAACTTTAAAAGAAGGTGGCGTTAGAGTGTGTCTACAGTAGATGATGAGGATGGGTTCTCTCTAGAGTTCCTGGTTCCTCCCAAGCTTCCTTCGTCACGTCGTCCTTGCTACCATTTTTCAATTTATGTCCAACATTTGTTTTTGCATTCAGTGAAGCCGCCTTGTAACAATGTCCACTGTGATATATACAATGAAGAAGGTTTAACAGATGCTCTGCGTAATCTTTGTTGAATTTGCGATAAATATGTTGGTGTGATAGTAACTTTACTTCAACGGTATAGATTATACCGTATGTACTTGTGCTATTCCTTCAGTTGTGCTTTATGGTTTGGTTATCATTAGGCAGTTATTGTTTAGATTTATTTTCCATCGGTGCAAATTTGGTTTACAGGTGTGACTGGCAGTGAATCTACACTGAACTAGAAACAGCAGGTCTTGGTTTACGTCCAAAAGTAGATTTTAAGCTCAATGTGATCATAAATTCACCTGGTGTCCTCACATGTCGAGTGTGAAATCCTAAAGCTTCTTAATATTGAAGTAATCTGCAGAACATACTTCAGGATTAAGGAAACAGCTTTACGGTTACAATTTATGGCTTGAAAATGAAGCGTATGAGAATTTCTGATCCTCAGACATCAGGACGAGAGACCCGCCAGATGAAAGGATATCATATTAATTAACAGAAAACCCAAACTGTTTAATTTGTTTATTTATTTATTTTTAAAAAAATAAACAAACAACAGGAACACAACATACAGTAAATTGCGCACAAAATCGAGGTAATCTTGAGCAAAACAACTCTTTTGACCATTTGAATTTCGACCTATTTTTTTTTTTTTTTTTATCTACATGACGTTGACCTTTGGGGAAATTAGTTTTTTTAAGTGTTTAATATCTATCCAGACACAATTCATTTGGGCAAACACCAGCTCTCATTAGGTCTAAGAGATAGGTTACACAGGAACTACAAGCTGTAAGTAAGCAAACACACAACTCTGCAATATCTACAGCAATGAAAGGTGACGCTCTAGTCGTGATGGTTGCTCTGAAATTAGAGATAAAGTGACTTACTCTACAAACACTGTGTGTCTCCATTACAGATGTCTGATGTAGAGCTCTTGTCGTCGGTTCGACATGGAGATTTCGAGTCTCGTTTGATTTTTGGCTCATAGGCTGCGTAAAAGAAAATATAATGAAGTAAAGGGAATTAAAGATGACTGAGCTTGTTAGTCAAGCAGATTGGAAAAACATGATCACTACGATGCACCAACTAGAAAAACAGTAAAGTCGCAACATGGTGATGTTTTTGAATTGAAAAAAAAAAAAAAAAAAAAAAAAATTTAAATAGTGTTTGATACGTTAATTCCACTTCACATGATGATACAGCGGGGAACATCCTGTATCAGACTTTGAAGTATGTAATACTTGACAGCTGTTGTTTATTAGAGCGTAGGGTCTTCAGAATGAGCACTAACACTGTCATTTAAAGAGCGCAAGAATGTCCTCCTGTGTCAGAAAGCTATATCGATATAAACGCACGGATTTGCATGTCGTGTTGAGGAACGAATTCCTGTTCGTAACGCCGATGGTAAAAAAAAACAAAAAAATCTAAGGTTTTTTTTTTTCTTTTTTCTTTTTTTCGTGTGCTTGGCATAGCGCATGCTGATGCGTATGCCCGAAACTTGGCAAGCGACACAGGTTTAAAACAAAAATGTGTCACAAAACCACTGATTAGCAAAACAGCCTAAACCACATACAGCCATTTCCCTCATCATTAAGTATGTATTTTTCTCGATTTCCTTCTTTTCTCCTCCTCCTCTTAGCCACCCCTCAAAACCCCCGCCCCAGCCCCCACCCACAGCCCCCCCCCCCCAACCCCCAACACCCCGCCTAAAAGCCAGTGCGCAGTCTACTTGAAAATAAAATACCACAAACATCGTTGCTTTTAACCCCATTTTTTTCTCTGGAGGGAGAAGAAGCGAGAAAGAAAAAGAGAGAGAGAGAGAACAAGAGAGAGAGATAGACAGAGAGAGAGAGAGGAAAAGGAGAAGGGCCATAAACAGAGACGAGGCAAAACCTCAGACGGTTCAGAGTTTCAGACGCCCCGCATTTAGCTCCCGCTGCAGGCCAACAGTGAGCGAAGCTCATCTCCTGAGCGTGCACTCTGCATTCGACATGGCTTCGCATGGCATTTTTAACCCTTCTATTCCGTTCATGACCCAATTTTAGGCTTTATAAACAGAAGCAGGCGACGTTTCCAGCACGCCATATTACGCACACGCCAACAGTCACTTTTTCAGATCATGTGAACCTAATTTTTATTTAAACAAACACCCCAAACACTACCAAGACGACTAAATGTACATTAATTCACGTTACATTGCATTATTATTGTTGCATGTACAGTATGCCACATTCTATACACATAAAGATGACAACAAATAAAAAATATATATATATATATATATATATATATATATATATATATATATATAAAATTGTGCTAGAACCTACAGTAGTTTCTCACATGCAACTGGAGCACAACTGACTTTTTTCTTTTTTTTCAGGATGAAAGCCGTTTCCTGTTCTTAAACAACATGTGGCTTTCAGTGCAAGTCTCGCAAATAGAGCTCGGTGTTGGAAAACATTATGAGGTGCGAATAGATGATGCGCCCACTGACATCTGATGGTGAGATGTAGCACTAGGGGTTTGTGTCTGTGGTTCAATCCGAGAAAACAGAGGTACTGTACGGAGTCGCTTTTAAACGTGCACGCTGAGCAGAAACACGTTCCTGCGCATCACACGTGTCACGTACTTAAAAATAAAGGTAGCGCTCAGCTTCACACTAATGCAGGGACACCATCATCTGCATCTCAATCTATCTGTGATTGAATTCCTTTCAGTATCTGCTTTCAAAATACCAGGTGATGTCTTTTTGTGTGTGTGTGTGTGTGTGTGTGTGTGTATGTGTGTGTGTGTGTGTGAGTTCATCTGATCAGTATCATGTCACCTGCAGCTTGAGACTCCTGTTAATGCCTGACATGACCGAAACCCGACATGGTTCTTTTGCTATTAAAGCCCATCCAGCTCAGGTCGTGTGTTCTGACATCAGAACGCGTTTCGGGTCAACATGGTTGTAAAGAGTTAAGTACCCTTCGTATCAGCTGAAAAGATTCTGGCCTCATGTATCTTTAAAATTCTAATACTACGTCTATTTTACTGACATAAATGATGCTAACAGATTAATTTGACTTTAATTAAGGACTCCAGGGTCGCTGGAGGCCTGATTTGGGGCGAATTGGAAAGGCAATTAGCCTAACCTGCATGTCTTTGGTCTGTGTGAGGAAAAACCGGAGGAAACCCACCAAGCATGGGGAGAACATGCAAAGTCCTTGCAAACAGACAATACAATAGTATATATATATATATATATATACACACACACAGATCTGAAGGTGGGACTCGAACCCTCTACCCCGGAGGCGCAAGGCTACAACCACTACCATTATTTTCTATTATTTATTTTGAGGCGAAGGCGACAGTGCTAAGCACAACGCCACCATGCCGCCCATACGTCTTTACATTTATTTAATTTTTTTTAGTATAGTTTGAACATTTGTTTTTGCCCAGCAAACTGACCCCCCCCCATGGAAATCGAAAGATTTGTGCGCCAAAATGGCGTATGATCAAGGCATCAGACTCTTGACCCAGTCGCTGGTGCTGAGTCCTTAAGCAAGGCTCAGACGTATGATGAGATAAAACATAAATCTCTCATGATAGAGGTGTCTGCCAAATGCCTTAAATGTAAATGCGATATCAAGAAACCCTTACGAAACACTCAATCTATCCTACTTTCATGTGACAGTCAGAATCACAAAGTTGACTTTTTCTCTGTTCTGGAGCTCGAATGTGCTGTACAAATGATCAGGTGCACAAATGAAGCGTTGTGCTAATTACAGGAGGATCAGCTATTTTATTGTAATGGATGGAACCAATATGAGGCAGGACTCTGACGTACGTTCTGAATTCGGGTTGTCCACCTCGGCACACAAATGGCTCAAACTTGTGACCTCTCAGCTGAATTGTAAACAATTTCTTTTGCACATGATCTCCTAGAAGCCATCGAGCAGGCATGAACCGAGCGAGCGAGCCACTTTCCAGGGTACTGCAGACGTCTTTTTGACCCGATGCCCAGCCGAATCCAGCTTAAAGAATAAATGACCTCATACTAAGCACTGGTTCTTATATGACATCTTTAATCGCATGAAGCAACAAATTACTCCTGCACTCGTGCTCGTAAATATCTCAGCAATAAAAAAAAAAAGAATTTTGATTGAGTGATGCATGTGTCTTTAAAACTTGCATAAAGGTTTATTATTAATAACATGATCTAAACAGAGGCCGGTTGGGTTGAGAGGCTGGAATTTCTTGGAGCTGCTAGATGGCACTGTTGATCTTTCAAATCTTCCATCAGAGCAGCTCTACCTCTTTACACACGGTGGTTAGGATTGTAGGTCCGACCACTACGCCATATTATCTCGACATGAGCAATTTTTATTTCTTTTTTTTTTCCTTCTTCTTCTTCCAGGAACCATGCACTACTTCATGGAAGATCGAATATATTTTTTTTTTCTGTAATGGAGAGGTCATTTAAATGTACTGAAAGCTCTGGAAAAATATGGATTCAATGAATCGATACCGAGTCTTAGTCATTAAGGGGAAAAAATAAAAAATAAAAAAGTTTAACAATACATTTTAGAATGTACTGTATAACCGCTTAAAGACCCATTAAGACAAAATTGAATGTTTTCCTTTATTTATGCATAGTTTTCTTTTATACGATTGCATATTTCATTTAATAATCGATCTCCCTGTGTTTGTTTAAAAAGTTGATTAACTAGGACAAAGTTTAGCATATGAACTATTTAGATCATTTCATAATGTAGCAACGCATAATTCATAGCAGCCTTGCTGGCGCTATTAAGGCATTCTGCACTTTCAACCATTTAAAATCCCAATAAAAAACAAACCTGCCGTTGCTGGCTGAGCCGTGTAGGACCTCCGTGCCAAGCGGCTACCGTCGTCCTTGTGCTTGGCCGCCTTAGGGAAGTTGACGAACCTGCAGACGTTGAGCTTCTAGCCTCTGCTTGACTGAGTACTGCTGAACAGACATGCTGATGAAAGACACGTTCTCTCTGTCTCTGTCTCGCTCTTGACTCTATATCTCACAACCTGAACAGAAACCTCAGCAGGGTTACATCAGCCTGTGCCGCTCATCAGTACTTCATATCTTAATCACCCAGCTCTAGAGATCATTGTAATTCACAGGCACGCAGTCAAAGGGGACAAGTGCTGGTGTCACGTTTTGACATATTTCTTTATATATATATATATATACATATATATATATATATATATATATATATATATATATATATATACACTGAAAGCCATCACGGGGTGTGTATGAAAAAATAAAACGTGTCTCTTGGTGGTGGAATTACAGCTTTGACATCACTAAGACACTACTGGCTACGGCATGTCTCATCTCATCTCCTTAACATTGCTCCTGTTGAGCAGACTTTGCTCTGACCATCTCTTTTTTCAGCTCTTTCGCAGCTCTCAACAAGCGCTGTGCTATCAGTGCAGAGTGGAACACAGCTAGCTGCGTGTGTGTCAGGGTTGTGTGTGTGCGTGCGTGTGTGTGTGTGTGTGTGTGTGTGTGTGTGTGTGTGTGTGTGAGTTTGTGCGCGCGTACATGCGTGTGTGCCTGTATGTCAGTGTCGAGGGATCAAAATAAAAGACAGCAGCACTGATAGAGGGAGTGACTCAGCCGGAGGAATCCGTGCTCTCGACCAACAGGAGCTCGACCGCCTTCCTGAAAGATGTATATTATCTTCAGGGTTATGAAGATCCGTCGTGCTCGATAATGGCGAGAGCTTCGAGCTTATGTGGATGGTTGCATCTCGATTCTGGATGCGCTGAAGATTTTAGAAAACTAAGCAAGCAAACAAACAAACAAACAAACAAACATTTTAAGGACAAATCTTTACAAATGTTGGTGCTGAAGGAGACTTATACTGTTTTAATCACTTTTCAATTATCATTAGCATTAAAATTATGATGTATTTTTATGTTATTTTTTTATGATTTGATATCTCATTTATGTGCATGCAATATTTTTTTAAATAAAATTTTGAAAGAAAAAAAAAGACTTATGACTTCCTGTCAAAGTTTAAAAAAAAATTATTATTAAAACTAATGTAATTTAATTTAATTGAATTCTGAAGAATACAATTATTCTGTTGTTCATATAGGTCATATGATGTTTTCTATATATTTGATTAATTTTGATTCATTTAACAAACCCTCAAACAAAATTTGAAGCTGGAGTGGAGATATACAGTAATAATACCTACTGTGTCCTCTGTACATCGGATCTCCATAAGTTTATTTCATAATAACATTTGTCATTTATTGCAAATAAGCCACTTATGCACTTCTAGGAAGATGCTAACTGCATTTCATTGGTTTTGTACAGTACTGTGAAAAGGTCTTAGGCATCCTGTGTTATTTATTTATTTATTTATTTATTTTTATACATGGTTATTTTATGACTTCCTTATTAAGTCAGTGCAAAAAAAAACTATTTTGTTTTTTAAAAATATTAGTATTTCTGCTGTATTCCTGTTAAAGATAAATTTTCAGAAGGCCTGTGGCTGATTCAGTAAAACTAAGCAGCTCATTTCCTTAAAAAACTGTCTCATCACACCAATTATTAATATTGTTTCATTAAGTACGGTGTACTGCTTTTTATGCTTTTTTTATTTTTATGTAGAAACTTTTTTTTGAAGACACCCTTTACCCAAGATTCTGGGCAGTTATTTGCATGTGCAAAACTTTTGCACAGAACTGTCATTTGTGCAATGACTAATCTAATCTAGTCTAATCCAATCTAATCTAATCTAGTCTAGTCTAATCCAATCTAATCTAATATAATCTAATCTGATCCAATCTAATCTAGTCTAGTCTAATCCCATCTAATCTAATCCAATCTGATCCAATCTAATCTAACCCAATCTAGTCTAATCCAATCTAATCTAATCTAGTCCAATCTAATCCAATCTAATCCAATCTAATCTCATCTAATCCAATCTAATTTAATCTAGTCTAATCCAATCTAATCCAATTTAGTCTAATCCAGTCTAATCCAATCTAATCCAATCAAATCGAATCTAATCTCATCTAATCTAGTCTAATCCAATCTGATCCAATCTAGTCTAATCTCATCTAGTCTAATCTAGTCTAATCCAATCTAATATATTCCAATCTAATCTCATCTAGTCTAATCCAATCTAATCTAGTTTTATCTAATTTAGTCTAATCCAATCTAATCAAATCCAATCTAGATTAGATTTGATTAGATTGGATTAGACTAGATGAGATTAGATTTGATTAGAATAGACTAACTATTCGATTCGATTAGAACTAGAATAGATTAGACTAGATTAGATTAGACCTAGTCTAATCTAATCTAGTCTAATCTAGTCTAGTCTAATCTAGTCTAAGACAATCGAATCTAATCTAGTCTAATCTAATCTAGTCTAGTCCAATCTAATCTAATCTAATCTAGTCTAATCTAATCTAGTCTAATCCAATCTAATCTAATCTAATCTAATCTAATCTAGTCTCATCTACTCTAATCCAATCTAATCTAATCTAATGGGAAGAAAGTGGGGCTTCCAGTTGCTCATTCTATAGTCAGAGAATTTAAAACAGTGCGGCTGTCAGTTATTCCAGATTCATATGTCAGTTGGCTCAGCTGTTCTGTACTGGGGAAGAATAAAAGCCTTCTATTGTGCTGTGTTTTTGAGAACTGCTATTTCAAAATATTATCTTTGAAAAAGTCAACATTTGAGCAAAAATATTATCACTAGACAGAACCGAGAAGCTGGAGTCAGGTGAAATTTCTGCCTTGGTGGGTGCACAGGTGTTCTTTCTTCACGATGAAGGACGACGACTAACCGTAGTCCAATTTATCAACCTATCTAACTGCAGTTTTTCTGCAAGAAATTGTTGAAACTTTACATGATTTTCAAATTAGAGTTCCTCTTATTGTACTCATATTATAGTATATTATTATTATTGTTGTTGTTATAATATACTGTACCATTCTGTTGTAATGTTCAGTTAAAAATCTGCAGATTGACCCAAGAGATCGATATACTGTAGTATAGACACTGGATGATAATCATGAGAGACTACAGATTACCGAGTCATGCGATGCTTGACGTTGTGCAATAATACTGGATTGATTGGTTAATATTTTGTTAATAAAGGTCAAAATGACGTTCAGTGACGCAATGAAGCAACAACTGGACTGGAGGTAATGTAATGTTTACCTCAGAATAAACCGCATGTGAATCGGACAGTCCACTGGTTCCGTTAAGCTCAAGAAGCAATGAAAATACATGAACAAGCCAGGTTAAAGCTTGCATGCTGACGTTAACTGTGGTTTAAGTCAAGCTTTCTGGATCGGATTCCGTGGTTTCCTCTTCCTCTACATTCTGGTAGGTTTTACCCCCTGGGTGTGAACAAGTGTGACTGGGGTGAAGTGCTTACTAAGGATTAATTAATGTAGATTAGTATCCTGATGCTTAGCAGAAAGCAATGTCAGGACAGTCTGCGTCCCTGCGGAGCACGAAGGATCAACGGGCCCTTGCATGAGGCTCCAGCTGTGTTTGGACAGGATGGTGACAGAGGTGCATCTTCTGGTTCTCCCAGACTGGAATACATTTACATTTACTGTAAGCATTTGGCAGACGCCCTTATCCAGGGCGACTTACTGTACAAAAGTGCTTTTCCATCATAGGATAGATTCTTACTTTGGGCTACTAACTATAAGTACCATCAGTCAAACACTGTTGGGAACGGTCAACTGAGACTGGATCACCTTAGGCTAACCAATGGACTGTGATGTGATAAGCCCCAGTAGGTGCCAGAGTACTGATCGTCATAGTACAGGCTAGGCTAGGGTAGGGCAGGAACTAGTACAAGACTTGTAAAAGTCGTCTGAAATTATGCTAAGAAATGTGACTTACGGCGGTGGAGGTACAAACGTATAAAGCTTAGTGGTAGCATTCGTAATGTTCGACCCTTTGCAACAGGGATACTTGGAAACTACAGTATATACTATATATCTTTTCGCTCAGTCGAAGCAGCATCAAGACCAAATGTGAAGACATTTTGCCTGGAGGAAAAGCAAATTTACTGAAGGGAAAGAGACACGGCATATGAAAGATACCCATTTGCTTCCAGCAGTTACTTTCGCCTTGGGTTCACTTCATCAAGGTGAACGTTTTCCTAGGAATTCATGAACTGTAACATTGTGAGCCAAGAGAAATGAAGGACACGGAAAATACATAAATAAATAAATAAATTGTAGGCGCTGCTGAGCAGTGCTGCATATGACATGTGAAGTCGCACCATACATTTCAATAGGCCTTCCTGAACAGCCTGAAGCTGCGACCTCCCTGCTCACACTGTGTGTGTGTGTGTGTGTTCCAGCACAACGCGAGGACGCACACTGTATAAGGCATTTTTGTGCTAAAAAATAGACAAGCCTAAAAGTTTTACACTGTTCAGAAAACAAACAAACAAACTAACAAACAAACAAAAAAAATGAGTGTCAAGCTGAAGATTCATGCTAAGTTTGTTTTGCACACCTGAAGGTCAGGTGACCCTCCTTACACTGCATGAAAGCCAACCAAAATCTTGGACATTCCGGAAGTCTGTTTGGTTATCCGAGAGCCAGTTTGCTGGATCCTTGGATGTTTAATCGGGCGCCAGGATCTTGCTCGCACTTCACGTCACACAACAACCAACTGGGACGAAATTCAGGCCTATTATAAAATTAGTCAGGGTGACAAGTGATTTGGGGACAGAAACCAAGCTAAAGTGTCTGCTTGGACCAAGGGAAATGTCATATCGCACATTTCAAACAACAGCAGTTGACCTGGACGTGCTTTCCAGAAGAATAAACATACACAGTATACACATACAAAATCATACAGTATGTACAGGATAGTACATAGTCTAAGAATGCCAGATGCATAAGATGAAGCAAGATAAGATGGGCATGGTAGCGCTGAACCTCCAGGGTCAGGGCTTCGATTCTCGCCTTGGTGTCTGTGTGCATGGAGTTCTCCATGAGTATGTTCTCCCCGTGCTTTGTCAGTTTCCTCTCACATTACCCTGGGTTCCACCCACAGTCCAAAGACATGCAGCTTATGCTAATTGGCCTTCCCAAATTGCTCGTAGTGTGTGATTTAGAGTGTGTGTGTGTGTGTGTGTGTGTGTGTGTGTGTGTGCCCTGCGATGGATTGGCACCCCATCCAGTATGTACCCTGCCTCATGCCCTAGATCTCTGTATACAGAATGAAGTGAGAGAGAGAGAGAGAGAGAGAGAGAGATGGGCAACACATTATAAGAATAGAATAGAGTACTATAAAAGTTGATATGTCAGGGAAATAAAGAAAAATATTTAAAAAAAATCAATAGATAAACATAAATTGAGAACATAAAGAAAATGTTATTAAAAATGAAAAAAATTATAATAGTTAAAAAGAAAAAAAAATGGACTTGGCAGGAAACCTTGGGCAAACCTAGGCACAACTGAACGTCACTGAAAAAGATTGGCCTTGATTTAAAAATAAATAAATAAATAAATAAAATAAGACAGCTTTGATTTAAACCTATCAATAGCAGAAGCAAAGCCAAGGTGCAGCAGCGACGAATACTTTGCATTTCATAATGAAAATCCCATTTGACAATGACTTCCACTTCCACCAACATTAACACAACGTTGATTCGGGCAATTCCATGGTAACATGTGAACTTTAACGCGTGATTGCTTCGCCCAAGTGTTACTAAAGATTTCTATCTGGACTTGCGTGACTGAAACTGAAATCATGTAAACTGTATGTAAAAATGTGGTTTTTGCTTTTACCAAAAAAAAACAAAACAAAAAAAAAATCATCCAACGAATCATATATCACCTTTACGTTTGAACTCTCAGAGAACAGGACCATATATGCTGTCATGTAATGGGGCCGTGGTAGTGCAGTGGTTAGGATGTTGGACCACTGATGGGAAGGTCACAGATTCACAGCCCATCATTACCAAACTGCCACTGCTGGCTGCGTGAGTAAGGCCCCTTTACCTTCAACTGCTCAGATGTATAGTGAGATAAGTGTAAGCTGCTCTGTATAAGGACTCCACCTGCCAAATGCCCTCATCATGAAAGGAAATCTATACATTATCTAAGCTGTCATACCTTATTTATTTAATTATTTAATTATTTATTTGGGTATATTTACCTGACACACTGCATTTACTACAGTACAGTAATAGAAGTGTAAAGATCCTTTTGAACTTTATTGATGCACATATTAAAAAAAAAAAAATTATACAAGTATACAAATATGTGAGCTGGTCAACTATAAATGTATCTTTGATCCAACGTGTTTATGTTGTTCAGTAGTACTGGAATATGTGCATTTTTAATTACCTGTGCAAATGTGGAATATCATTCTTCTTCTTCTTCTTCTTATTATTATTATTGGTATTGTTTCTCATTCTTAAATGGTGGAATATCTACAGCAGTAACTCGTGTATGGGATCTCGATTAGTGTATTTGATTGTGTATTGATATATATTCACACCTATTCAATATTAGAAGTGCTTTTCCATATACCCAGAACTAAAATCTGCATGTTTGTTAGAACATAGAAAGACATGCTGCATTTTCTTTCCTTTCCCTTCCCCTATGCAGATATCCGTCATACTGTATACATAAGCCACTAGATGTAACTAAGATATCTCACCGTGACTGTATGAGTCTACCTTTCCCTTCTCAGACACACAGCAGTGAAACACACTTTGCTGATTTGTGCGCAGGACAAAAGTGCAATCTGGCTGCATCCTTCATCCCCTTGTGCTTTATGGTGCCTTTGTGGCCCTCTACTGTTTGCAGAGGATTGATAATCACCACGGTCCATCTCCTCGGAGGGCTGTTGGGGGGAAAAAAAATGATGTGCTCGGGCTGCAAACGAATAGAATTGTTATGTGGAGCGCCGCGGTGTGTGTTTGTGTGAGTGTGAATATCCGCAGGGCAACTCCTCCAAGGTCAAAGCTTTCCTCTTTATCCAGTAAGGAACGAGGGTTTTACTCTCGGGGACACTGAACACTCCATCCACCAAATCTCTCAGATGTTAGGAGTCGGAATGGAGTCTGCAGAATGGGCGGTTGCGCATGAAGTCATTATGAACGATGATGATAACGGTCATGGTGATGATGACGACGATGATGAATAGTGTTATCGTAAGCAACGAAACATGGAGTGCTGCAACCAACTTGAATTAAAGATGCTTGAATATCTGGCACGTATAGGCCACTTTGTGCATGTGGAAACTCTTGGGTACTTCATATCCGGGCTGTGGGGGAAGGGTGGACTTGGTTTAACGCTTCACGGACTTTGTATCATGGCTAACCCTGTGCTCGTTCTGCTCGTTCTATGTGATGAAAAGGATTTCTACTATTGGGATGTGGAAGGAAACCCAAATCCTACATGGACATGAAATGAGAGTGCAGAACACTGGCGCTCGCCGGGGCGCCCGCTGACCCGCTGATCCTACTGTATATCTCATTACACTTGTCAGTATATGATATTCCCTTTACCTGCCAACACTTTTTATGTTACGGCCGATCGGCGCATATTTCACATATATGTTACGGTACCACTGGTACTACGGTAGATATTCTCTCTGCAACACCTTCAGTGAGAGAGTTCTCACCGATATGAGCTTTGAGATTCAACATCACAGGGGCCATCTTTAGATCCGATACATCAGGGGACGATATGAGGTATGAACTTAGCAATCTATTATTAGTAATAAATCCCCATGTGCATGCATAGAGCTTCCTTATTAGCTTTGGGGTGTAACCGTTCAGTCATTCTGGTCGATTTGCAGTGTTATCAGATGGCTCGCAGTGTTCTGACTGAAATCTGGAAAGTGTGATTTGTATCATCACATGTTAATGAGCTTCGTTTCTCACTCAGTGTTTTCCGGTGACGCTTAAAGTCGGATTAATTGAAAGATCCAGTGTACAAGCGGTGGAGGCAGCTAACATACAGTAAGCCGCGAGAACGCAACGCACTGACTCATGGCACAGTGCAGGCGTGTCTAGTCGACAGTGTAACATGAAACATGAACGTTGTGCAGAGTGTACAGACGGCGAGGTAAGAAAGCTGAACAGACTAAATGTCTAAAGCACCACCTCATCAGTTTCTTTAGATAAAGATCAAGCAAGAGCTAAATATCGCTGCGGCTCTACCAGTAGCATAGTGTGTAATGTAGGAAACCCTTAACCAAGGTGAAAAATGACTTGGAAAAAAAAAAAAAAAAGTTTTAAGAAGCTAACAGCTAAACAGTTTTGTAACAAAAACAAAAACAAAAAAACTGTTGATAATTAATTATATATATATATTAAAAAAAATTGGTTGTACAGTAATAATTGGAAGCAATATACAGATCATTAATGGTGATTTATTTATTTTTTTTTACTTCCCCCCTTTAATTTGAAAACGACTTTTGCAATGCCGATGGATGCTTCTTTTGACGAAAAATGATCATCATGCTTCTGTTATGAATAAACGTCTCTAACATTAACGTGATGTATTTGACTCATTAATTCCCGATGTATTCTTTTTTCCCCCCCTGCTCTCTAGTGAGTTTGGCGCAGGGAAGCAGAAGCGCGCTGTCGTGCTGATGCGGCCTCGCGGTCTCCTGCGAGCTCCACTTCAGACACGCTGCTGGCTAATCAGAAAAAGGTTCCTGGAAGAAGAACAGATGAAGCCAAAGTGTGAAATGAAGCTGGATTGCTCAGAGATTCAGCGGTTCACAGGAGCCCCAATGCCACCCTGTGTTCAACGCCATCGGCCAGGATGTGCAGATTAGAGAACGTTTCCCCGCCTTGGCTGCCAGTCAAGGATTAGGTCATGAGTCTTCTAGGTTTAACCGCAGATCTGGCTGCTTTCAGTCCCGTGGAGCATAAAAGGTAAATACCAGAAGGGTTTCCTAATCTCTCGACACGCAGGCTTTTTAATAATCACGTCATCTTGCTCATTGCCGAGAAGAAAGGCGAATGAGTAATTCACAGACTCACAAGTGGCATCTGAAGCGATTGAATACCATAAACATAATGCTCACGCAGGAGCACATTGTGATGATCAATGTAGTGTAGATTATGATGATACAGATGTTGATATGTACAGTATTGACCATTGTAGACGTTGTATTCACTCTAATATCCATAGATAGATAGATAGACTTCTATGCTTCTTCTAATCCTTAAGATTAAAATTTAAGATTAAAAGGTTTTAAATGGTGTAAAAAAAAAAAAAAAAAGACCTGTATGACCTTTTGAGAACCTTTAGCATACAACAGAAGTAATGATTTCAGATATGTATTGAGTATGTGGGGGCTTGGTAACGGTTTCATTGCAGAATGGTTTTCCATCTGTAACATAAAGAGAGAGAGAGAGAGAGTCTTTTTTTCTTTTATTTTAGTGATCTTCAGGAAAAGGCGTGGGTGGCCAGTCAGGAAGGAGTGGGCAGTTTTACTCCCATGTCGGGGTGTATGGGCACTTTTTACTCTCATGGAGAAGGAGTGGGAAGTTCTACTCTCATGCAGGTGAGAGCGGCAGGTCAAATGTGAAGCTTAAGGTCCAGTGCTAACCGTGTTACCTGCATTCATTCATTCATTCATCTATAGAACTTTTGCGGTGACCAGATTTCGTCCCACATGATAAGTGACCAGATAACAGTGTATGGTACAGTATTAACAGTGTAAATATTACTGATTTTTTTTATTTATTTATTTTTTATCAACCTCCAGCTGTTCGTTGAAACACTTTCAAGGACAGTCCGCTGGTGGATTTATGATATGGTGAAGGTTTTACAGCTATATACTGTATTGTATAAATATCAGGTAAGATTTAATGTCGAAAGATTTAATTGGACTATCGTTTAGTAAAACTGAAACATTGTCCAAGCAGAATGTCAGCTTAGTTTGCATTCTGTCATGAAACACATCACTTCCTGATCTATTGTTCGCAGATGTATCTTGCTATGCTCCTGTGTACACTCTTCTATTCGGTGGTGATGAGTGATTGAGGTCGTTGGGCGTTTCTAAATAGGTCGTCCCAATTTAAACCTTCAAGAAACACGGATTTGACAGGGAAAAAAAAAAAAATTCACAGCTTCTAATCAGCAAATGTAACGCAAGGGGTGCTCAAGTGAACCCAGGATTTTTGATTGTGCAGAATAACAGAGCACAAGATTTATTTCTCTTTATAATCCCCTGATACACTAACGCACTTATCCCAGGGTTACCATACCAGCAAGGTAGAAAGCTTTCTCAGTCACGATCGGATTCGTCCCAGGAACTCCTTTAACGGCCCGGTCATGCGGAAATACAGTCGCTTCCTGTTCCTGTAATGTGGTGAGTGGTGTTGGTGAATGGTTGTGTGTACAGTTGCCACAGACAGATGCATTTCTTCTGCAAGTTAGCGACGTACTTTCAAGCCTTTGGCATTTCAATCAACGAATGTTCATGGGAAAACTGCAGTGGGCTCCGGATCTTCATTCCCGGTTGTATGGCCTTCCCTAACATGACTGTACGGTGCTTTAAGTCTTCTGTAAAGTGTTAATCAGCTTCATGCCTCCATTCACCAGAAATGTTATCAATAGTCCCGGTTTGACTTGAACGAACGCCCCATGTATAGTGGATATTTAATGTGTTAACCTTGTCCAGCATTTATTTCATGATGATGCATTTGAAATAAAATGATCACTATACAATTGCCTTTGATCACCACCAGGGGGCGCAACTGTGACCAGGATGGCTAATAACCAGAAATCTGATTCACACACTGATCAAAGAACTGATAAAACTGTCTTCCAGGTTTTTGACCTTGTAAGTTTTTGACCCCGGTTGAGTTTGTGAAACCGCAGACAGATGGGAAGACAACATGGTTTAGTTTTACATCAGGTCTGACATCAGATGCAAAAGGTCTATAATACGTTTTTATCAGGGTCGGCGTCTTTGGGGTTTAAATGGGTTGGAACAAAATGGGTTTGGCAAGAATTCTCAACATCATACGGTCATAAGTACTTTATAAACTATACTAACCGTAACTTTGTCAGAAATGCATGTTATCTATTTTACAATTGAGCAGAACATTTCCATGACGGGTTTACGGTGTTCCAATGAAAATAAACAAAATAGCTTTCCCAGTGTCTTTCACAATCACGGTTAGCTTCAGGAAAAGATAAAATAACATGTTCAATGTCGCAAGCACCATAACCAATCATACTGCTCAAAATATTATCCAAACTGGGACTGTGGTAAGTGATGCGTAAATCCTTACGTATTAGACACTAACAGTCAATGTGAGAACAACTACTTTGACTCATTTTTGTTTTATTCTTTTTCTTTAGTCGTTTTGTAGATCATGCAACGACACACACATGGGACATCTATAAATCAGAGCATGAGAATAAACTGGAGTGCAGGTATTCGGATCTATTTAAAAATCATCCTTATTTCTGTAGCAGTAGACGATAGACATAACTGTTTTCAAAGCAGCTTTATATAAATCTGGATGTAGATTTAGGGCTTTTATAAACAAGCCAGAGGCAAAGAGGGGCGAGGGAGTCAAAAGGGAATTCGTCCACTTCGAGTAAATTCGCTTCTTCTAGCTGCCACAAACTTCAGACAGATTTCACAGCGGACTTCGGCTTGGTCAGTGTGTAAAGTTGCGAACCTGAACGATTTCCATACGACTGAAGAAACCGCGCCTCTTTGGTTTCATCAGCGCGCGCTGTACTACTATGTTGTATCGCGTATTTCCCGCGTGTGAGTCACAGAGGGGGCGTGGCAGAACTACAGAAGCTCGCGGTGCCGCACCAACGTGAAACCGTAAAACCGATTTGGATTTTTCCAAAATCGGCATAAACCATCAATTCAAATGAATCGAAGATAACGATTAAATCGCCCGGGTCTAGTTTCAAATCATCATGCTCCATATGCGCGCCATATGCACATGCGCCAACAAGAAGCGCACGCTAACGTTTTTAATGTAAGTTCTACAAAACATTTTTAGTATTATACCGTTTTTAACATTGAAGCAGCGTATTTGTTGAAGTATTATTTCTGGACAGTTCAAATAAAAATATCTTAGTTCAGTTCAGGTAACTTTTCATAAGTTGGCTTTTTTTTTTTTTTTTTTTTTTTTTTTACAGCGTAGTCATTCTAATTTTAGAACTACGAACTGTTAAGCTTTAAAAGAAACAACTAATGCAACTAATACTAATACTGACAACAACAACAACAACAACAACAACAACAAAAATTCTAAATCAAGTTTAATGTTTGCCGATGATCCACTAAAAGGTCATTATCCCACTGGTATGCTAATGACACACAACCCATCCTCGCCATCATTTCTTAGCCACACATGCCTCTGCACAGATCTGACAGACATGTTGCCATGAAAGGCCACTTGCTCTTGGCAGAGGTTCCTCCTGTGTACAATAAGGCTGCTGATCCAGAATGCAGCTGCATGACTTATTATTGATGTTTCCCACATTACAGCCTGGCTTTCCTTCTGATTGGCTTCCTTTAGCTCCTTGCATTAGATGTAACATGAACGCCTGCTTACAAAGCTAAAAACAGACCCGCGCCTGTCTGGCACTTGTTAAACTCCTTTCTCGACCTTGGCCACATCTGAGCTTCGATGTAGCTTGACTTGAACTGTCTAGGAACAAGGAAGATCTGCATAAAACGCAAGATTATTATCCGTCCTGACATGCAAGTGGGTGAATGAACTCCGTCTGAATGACTGAAAGACTACCTGTTCATCAAACACTAGATATGTTTTATATGGGTAAAACACCTGACCACCCATATGCGTTTTTTTTTCCCCCTAAAGATTCCCATGCACTAAAACTAAGAAACAAATCCCAACCAAGTCAAACAACCACACAAAGTCCATAAACACAAAGTTTGCCAAGATGAGGGCGGAAGAATTTGTCTTGGCATGTCAAGCCTGGACTGCAAAGGATGGTATAAAACATGGGTGTTCGAGTCAAACCGGGAATTCTCATAGAAATTTGATAGACAGAAAACAGATGTTTGGTCCATTAAAGGAGTTCCTGGGAGGCCAGCGTTTCAAAACCCTTCTACCTTGATGGTATCCAAGCAACGGCATAAGTGCATTAGTGTATCAGTGGATTACATAGAGAAATAAAGGGAGTTTTTTTTTTTTTTTTCCCCCCTCCGGTAACTCTGTTCTTTTATCCTGCGCACTAAAAAGTCCCGGTTTAACTTGAACACCCCCTTGTAAGATCATTGTGTAGGAGCATGCACTGTAAAAGCGATCGTGTGAGAACTCCAACTTTAGTTCAGGTTTGACTGAAAGGCTTTTTTTTTTTTTTGTTTGTTTTGTTTTGTGCAAACCTGGGACAAACCACACACTTGACAGGTACACTTTGCCCCCCTTGCGTGTACGTGAACTCAAAGCAGCCACTCCAACCACACACCTTTCCCATCAGCCGTCAGGGCGGAGGTCTCACCGTCTGTGGTAAACCCACTTGAAGGAATGAGACGTGGGCAGAGGAGAAAGTCTCACCCTTTTAATACGAGTGTGATAGCACGAGATGGAGCTGGGTGAGACTTCCAGTACGCTGTGGGCGATTTTACCATCAGACAGGTGAGTTATGAGTCTTTCATCTTCACATTACTGTACTGTTATCGTTATAGGCCGTGCACTCATACACAGAGTCTGTGACTCAAAGCAGGATGAGAAAGAGAAAATGAGCAGCAACTGGGTGAAATATGAAACTAATGGAGTGGAAGTGAAATCTTAAAGTATATGGAAATGCGCAAGGTATTGTGCTACTATGTTTTTAATAATATAATGATAATAATCGTATAATAATGTGACGAACAGATGAAACATGCAAAAATGATCAGCATTGTCTTTCAAATTGACCTACAGTACATCAATGGGAAGTTTGACTTGAAATGAGAAATATAAATTAAATGCCCATACTTATATTAAATTATATATTTATTCATTTATTTATTTATTACACCTTATCCATAAAGATGTTGCTTTTGCACGGCAAGCTGTCACAAGGAAATCACTCGGTGACTCAGTCTTCCCGTAAGCGTGCAGAACATTCCCAACTCTCACCTACTGTTTTATCTCTTCTGCGATCGGCTGTGTTGGTGTGAGTGTGAAAAAAGCAAAACCCAGAGCAACAATAAATTGCTCTTCACATACCCGGCTATGCAGAAGTTTCTACACGCCTTCTCACGAAAGGTCTTGTTTTAAACTTTGTTCTGCTATTTTAAAATAATAATGAAGGCATGCACTCTCTGAACTCTAGGTTTTGATCTGGACTCATTCAATGGAAAAACCAAAACAAAAAAACAACAACAACCCTTTAATGCATTAAATTATTACCAATGTTTGTGTTGAAGATTTGAAACCTTTGCATGTACGGTGCACCCAACAGGCACAGATACAGGGCTAGAGCTCCTAGTACAGTAATGTTCACACTGAACACCAGAAAGGAGGAAAAGGACTTTGACTTTCGAGGACTTGGGCGTTGGTGTCTGATGGACTGATTTGAATGGAAATGGAAAGATCCCCTCGGATTTCTTCCGCTAAGGTTTTTACAGGATGATGAGAAACACCAAACCGAAGCAAACAATAAAAATAAAAATGGCTGCGTTAACTGCACAAACTGGGAACTTCAGCCCAGAAACCGACACGAGACGATTTACGAATTTCAAAAATGTTTTTTGGGAAGTGAAAGAAAACCAGAGGAACCAGAGGAAAACCATATGAACACAAGAACATGTTGACCTCAACAAACGCATCCATGAACTCTGACCCCAGGTGCGCTGGGATACGCGAAGAAGGAATTTCACAGTGCTGTAATGTATATTTGACAAAATAAAGGCTTTACTTTACTTTACTTTAAAATCATCTTTGTGTACCAGATATTTACAGCGTTTCATCTCTAGTATTGGATTTTCTGAATAAAACTTGTCTCATCTGCTCTTGGATAAATATTACCCAACAGATCTCGTCGTCGCAGTGTGGTTCAGGTGATTCTTTTATATTTTTTCCTTTTATCATTTCGAGACACTGCGGATACAGATATTTCTGCACACCTGAAATACAAGCCGGTTGATTAGCTGTGACAAAAACTTCGACGTTTTCGTACAAAGGAAAGTAAAGAGGCTAAAAGGAAACAATTGTCTGAAAATGTAGGTGTGTTTGTCTGTCTAGCCATACCATCAAAACTGATAAATACTATATCAACGTCTACATCTTCAGTACAAAAGTCTTAGGAACACTTAGAGTTTTAGAGAGAGAGAGTAAGTATATAGTATTATATATTCTCTATTTTGTCATATGTTTTAGATTTATTTGGCTAATATTAGTCCATAGAAACATGATGTTCCCAAACATTTAGATATGTGACATTTTCCAGATAGCAAATTTACTTCGACCCAGACATACCGCATGGAATGATGGCCCGTGAACCAATGAGCATACACACACTCAGTTGCCAAATGTCAAATCATTGCATATTAGTAGAGACTCCGATTCCTTTTTTTTTTTTTTTTTTTAATTACACACATTCTTAAGCACACATTAGTACTTGTCCGACTTGTGGGTAAAAAAACACATTTAAGAACAATTCAAACTTCAAGCACTCATAGTTTTACACCTGTGTAGAATCCATGTTCTTTAAATTATTATTATTATTATTATTATTATTATTATTATTATTACTATTATTATTATTATTATTATTATTATTATTATTATTATTAGCAATCAGTATTGCAAGTGTGCCGACACATCTTTGCCAGAAGTGGCCCAAATCCAGGTGCTATCTTGGTTGGTACCTGCCAATATGGGGGCAGTATAGAGCCAACACAAGGTATCCACCAGAATGCCACAGTTGAAAATGTGTCTCCACTCTTATATGATTTTCAAAAACCTAAATAGTATTACAATACAATACATTTTTTCATAAAAAAAAAAAAAAATAGTGGATACCCCCTGAGGCCTTGCTTGATTGGGTTCCTTCAGGTACGCTGCTTTCCTCCCACAGTCCAAACACATGCACACTAGACTAATTGTCATTTCCAAATTCCACATAGTGTATGAGTGAGTGTGTGAGCGTGTGCATGCCTGTGCCCAGTGATGTTATGCGTATGCATCTAGTGCTCCAGTTCCCCTGGTTGAGCTCCAGGCCTCCCTCCACCCTGTACAGGCTAAGCGTTATAGACAATGAGTGAAATTTCCCGGGAATTGCTTGAGCACGAGCAGAAATGTGATGGTCACACAGCTTTTCTCATATGAGATTACTCTCCTATTCCAGTAATTTTAGAGAACACTCATCTTACCCGAGCCATCATGCCTGTAATCACCAGAGTGCCGTCACGTGGTATCATGCTCCTCATGCTTTTTGAGTAGTAAGAGCAAATCCTACAAGTATGTAATGCACGCTTGATATCGCAAACGTCGGCCTTTATCCAGTGAGGGAAATACGGTAATTATTTGTATAATAATGATCCCCTGCAGATTTTGTAAGGTTGCTCAATTACAAAGAAATGAACACATGATACAAAAGGTTATAAATGGAGTTGCATTTCAATGAGGAAAATAAGTATTTGATCCCCAAGTACAACATGACTTGGTACTTGTTGGAGAAAACCCTTGTTGTCTTACAAGTTGGTTACCAGTTGTAGTTGGTTACCAGGTTTGCACGCATCTCAGGGGACTTTTGATCTTCTTGTATGTCGCCTGGCAACTCAAAGTTTCAGCTCCCTCCAAACATTTTCTATAGGTTTAAGGTCTGGAGACCTGGAGAAACTACTGTAGGCCACTGTCATGCTAGAAGACCCATAAACGACCCGTCTGGATCGTGTTCTGGCTGAGGGAAGAAGGTTCTCTTCCAAAATTTTTACAATTCCGTCCACTGGCCCCTCAATACTACTGTACCTTTGGCAGATAAACAGCACTGATGCATGACGTTTCCACTACCTTGCTTGTCTGTAGAGATCATAGTCAGTACTTTGATTCCTCCAAACGGGTCGAGTCAGCAACCGCAAGACACCAGTGTCCGTACATACGTAAGTACTGTATCTAAAACGTCACTGGGGTTACTAAGAGGTTACTGGGTTAAACAAGCAAATACACAAAAGCAAACAATCAAACAAACAAACCAAACCAAACCAAAACAAAAAACAAACATTAATTAAATGTGTAAACATTTATATTATTAGCTAAAATATTTGAAGTTTTTTTAAACGCTGTAATTTCACTTACAAGTTATAACCCCATGCAATTGCAAATTGCAAGCTGAATTGTTACACCATTTAGAATCAGAATTTCCAGAAATACTGAAAAAAAAAAAAAAAAGTCAACTTTGGATCATCTCAAAATGATTATCTAGACCTGGGGCTGAGAACAATCCATGTGCGATGATGTGAGTGCCAATAAGTTCATTCTATATTAAAGTGATGCCACCTGCTGGTGAATAAATAAAGGAAAAACAGGAAAGGACTATACAGAGGGGGAAAAAATCAGTTTACTACAATAGGTTCCATCTTCAATACTAAACTGACAACGTTTGTTAACACATCTGATATTGTTTGAGACAGAAAGGCAGAAGGCAAGAGACAGAACTTGGTCTTTATTACGTAAAAGGAAGGAGACAAGCTAGCTGCTAGAATTTGTCAGCAGGTGTTGTATTACACACGGCGTTATCGGAATGCTGAGCGAGAAACTCATAAATCACTTTGTCGTTCTTTCAGCCATAGCAGAGTCGTGAATCCCTCGGCTCGGCTTTAATTAGAGTGCCGCTGCTGTTAAGACACAGACTGAAATCCACGTGGAAGCGCAGAGAGAAGCGAAACCCCGCAGTCATCGCTCTGGACGTCCATCACTGCCGTTTCCTGCCTGCTCTTATGTTTCAATGTCAACTGAACGCATTGTGCTTAAGACAGCGTGCACTATACAACATTCAGATACATACGTAAATGTGCAGCGTGACAGTAGGTATTTAGAAAGTTTTTAAATATTCAGCGAATCACTTTCAATGGATCACTAAAACAAATCAGAGAACAAGAACCGATAAAACCAGGTCAAGATCAAGTCGTAAGGGGTCAAGTCCAAAAAAAAAAAAAAAAGAGAAAAGAACAAGTTAAGCTTCCTGCAGGTAGAAAAGGCAAAAAAACAACAAAAAAAAAAACATGTACAAAGTCTTATTTAAACCCGGATCTACCAAGACATCGCTGGGGAAAGGAAATGTAGAAAAGAGCTTTTAAATATTTATCACTTACGTCTCCTTGACATATGAGGTCTGTGGGAAACCAAACTGAGACAATGGCTTATTTTTCTTAAGAAAACAACAACAACAAAAAAATCTAATTAGTCTCATTTTAAGTTTCAAAAGAGCCCTGTTCAAGCTCTTACAGTAAATAATCCTCAACCGTTGCACCTTTTTTCAATCCCAGACAGAGAACTCAGAGCGCTCTCCATATGAGCTCAGTCTAGTCTCATCCCTCCACCATGTATCTCAAGCTGAGCTCAGAAAGAGCAAATGAAGAGCTATCCACGATTATCTTCCACGCATGTATTTTTAATCATTTATTATCATCATGTTATGTTTGTAGGCTGAATGAAATGATTGATTGTACGCTGAGCCTTGCTGGTGCTAAATAAATGATATTTCCTGTAAATAACTTTTAAGTATTCCACTAAGTTTCGATTCAGTTTAGAATCATGTACACCTTGATAAAACGTTTTATGAGTGTATGTTTGATTTATTATGTAGTATTTATTTGTTATACGTTACCACATTGTAAAATAAGAATAAAGGTGATTTATTGGTTACTGTAGTGCAACAAAGTTACTATTTTCATCTATCTAGGAACTTCTGTAGTCCAACAAGGGATCATGGAAGCTCTTTTCTGGCCGCTGTTCGGACCACTTTATTTGAGCACTCGCACACTACAGGCAATTCTGACCCTGTCAGATACTTCCACTATTCATCGACCAATGGACCTGATGGCTGCTGAACAGCCTTGTTCAAAAGTTTAGGCACCCATTGATAAATAACAGATTTTGAAGCTTTTCAGCTTCAGCTTTTTTTTTTTTTTTTTTTACAGACGGTGTGATGCTTGCTTCCAGAATCTGCTGGTATTTAGTGGAATCCATTCTTTGCTCCACACGCACAATGTTTCCTGCGCCACTGGCTGCAGCACAACCCCAAAGCATGATAGATCCGCCCCCATGCTGAATAGTTGGCAAGGTGTTCTTTTAATGAAACGCTCCTCCTTTTTTTCTTCAAACACGCCTTTGCTTATTGTGGCCAAAGAGCTCTAGTTTAACTCCATCAGTCCACAGCACTTGTTTCCAAAAAACACATCAGGCTTCTGTAGATGTTCTGTTGCAGACTTCTGACGTTGGATTTTATGACGACTCTTCCATGAAGGTCTTGTGGAACGGTGCACCACCTCTACTGAGTCTGCTGAATCTTCCTGCAGGTTTTTTTTGCAGTCAAATGGGGGTGTTGATTTGTCTTTCTAGCCAGCATACGAGCGGTTCTCTCCCGGAGTTTTCTTGGTCTTCCAGATCTTACCTTGGCCTCCACAGTTCCCCTGAACTGGCATCTCTTAATTACATTTCTCACTGTGGAAACTGCAAGCTGACGACGCTTTGCTATCTTCTTGTAGCCTTCTCCTGCATTGTGGGCATCAATAACTTTCAATAATTTTCAGAGTCTTACACAGCTGCTTAGTGGAACCCAGGGTTGTTGAGTGTCCGCACGTGTGTGCACAAGGTTTGAAGAGTCAGAGTATTTGTAAAGCTTTGAAATTGGCATTTACTAATGACACCTGTTGCCTTGCGTCAGATCTAACGAGCTCATTAAGGTCTGAAACCTTGTAAAAAGAATCGGAGACTCTGGAACTCTTAGGGTGCGCAGACTTTTGCACAGTGCCATAATAATATTTTTCTTTTTGTTCAATTTATGGCATAGGAAATACTTGTGCATCAGTGTTTGCTGAAAATAATGTGCATTTTTTTTTTCTTTCCATTTCCAGGAGAGACATCTTTTCAAATAAAAAAAAATCACCCAAATCTGTTATTTATCAAGGGGTGTCTAAACTTTTGCATAAGACTGTATATAATAAACAGACTCACATTTTGCTCCATAGTATCTTTAGTGTTTCCAAACTGCCATTGACCGGAGGTCCTACAACGGTCGCTAAAAAAATGGGAATGAATACAACGTCACCGTTGGCCTCCACGGTCCCTAGTCGGACTACAGAGGTTCCAGAATAGATGGATGGGACGGAGTGGCTTTAGTATAGCTTATGTTCTTCTTCCTAGAGACATAAATGAGCCATTAAAGATCCTGAGTGGAGTTTCCTTTGAAACTGCTCACGTGTAGTTCTCAAGTCTACATTAGAAATATTAGACTGTCTGGCTCTTTGGAAGCAAAATATGAAGAAGTGACTCAAAAATCTCATAACTTTTGCGCAGTACTATACACACGTCGATTTCTGGCGGCTGTTGTCAGGTGTAAATGCATGTGAAGGCCGGGTTAATAAGTGCACAAGATTTATTTCAGATTCAACTTTATTGTCACTGCACAAGTACAGTACTGTAGGTACAAGGCAACGAACGAGCGTTAGCATTTAACCAGAAGTGCCTTTTTTTCGCAGTGCAGAATAATTTGCATAGGTAACCAATATAGAGTGAAGGAGGAAAATATAATGAATGCAAATGAGCCAATGATTATACAGTAGGTATTGCATTAAGGAAGATATTGTATACCATGATACGCATATACAGAAAGTCTTACTTTTTAGAAGATTCTCACAGAGTTGATCTTGAAAGAGCAACAGTATCTTCCGGCAGTCACCGAGACAAAGCATTTCATAGCAACAAAGCAACGAAATGCCTTGAAATAAATTCTAACCAAACGACTACGATTTTCATTCTGCAGAAGTACACGAAAATACAAAAACGCCAAGACGTTTCAAAAGAGGCTTTGAAGAGAGTCTTTCTTTTCAGTCTTGTTCAGCACTTCGACTACCAAAGGAAATCATTTTAAACTTCCCAAAGTGCACGTCTGTTGTCAGCCAGAGCACAGACAAGGTTATTGTGAGCTTCCCCGGTGTCAACACTCTCATGGTTTAAAGTCTCACACTTTCAAAGTCACCAATCAATCGTCACCTGCTTGTTCTCTGTAATTTATAACCGACATTTCAGCACGACATTACTGCCACAGACGCAACCTGGCACTGCAGAAAATGACAGAAAATCTTAGCAAGTAAAATATTCTTGAGTCTAGCAAAAATTCTAGCTTGATATTCTTTCAAGAAATAAACCTACTCCTACTGTAAAACTAGCAAATGATAAAATGTTAGTAAATAAATAAGCTTTGTTTATAAATAAGCTGTTTTTGTTGAAATCTGACTTTAAGAAAGAAAAAAAAATATTTTTTTTAAACTATATTTAATGTGTTTTCACTTGCTAAGATAGATTCGTTTTTCAGTATGTTTCCATTAGTCCCTTTATTTAAAAAAAAAAAAAAAAAAAGAGAGGAAAAAAAAAGAAAAGAAACCTGCAACTGACAATCGAAATGAGTGTTTGCAGCAACCATAGTTTGCACATCTCTGTCGAATGTTATCTCCGTAATGTAAGAGGAGGCGTCAAAAAGTTTCATGGAGATTCATGTGCCACAGATCCGGTCACTTTTGATGTACGTCCTCTCTCAGTCGCCTTAAGGTAGAATTTGGAGGTAGAATTTGCTATTGATGGTCTGGTCCCAGGTGACGAAATTCTCGATGCTCAATGCCACGAATGTCGAATAAGACAATGTGCCACGACGCACTGGCGAAATTCTTGGCAGACTACAATGTGGCGTTCCTCCTGCTCCAGCTGGGTCAGCGGTCCGGGGACGATCATTGCAGCAACGTGGCTCATGTTCGAATCACACGTGGACCGTTCCGCATGACAATCCGACAATGGCAGCGATGTTGTGGGTTATTCTCAGACGATCATCATGCGCAGGTTGTCTAGCGGTTTCAACATTTTCGGGGGTTGAGCTTGTTAAAGGTCTTCCTGACCTCTTATCATTTTCCTGTGATGTTCTTTCGCTCTTGAAGCGTGCATGCCCCTTAAAACACCTTGAATGAACTCATCGCAGCGTCACCACGAACTTGCCGAATCGTGTCAAACATCTCTGTGGCAGATTTGCCCAGTTTCATGCAAAATTTCATCTTCGCTTTTTGTTCTAACTTGCTGGCCATGATGAAATCGGCAACGTGGTAACGTTTGAGGTCAGAATAGCACCAGTTGCACAGCTCCAGATGTACACAGGATGATATCTTTTGGCGCACTGACTTACTGTATAAAGGTCGGTGCTCCCTGCGACTGTGTGTGCGACCTTGTGCTGCCATCTATTGGTGTGTTCCAAAACTAGCCCTGAAAATGTTTTGGGTGTGTGCTTATGCCCTGTGATACCCTGCGTCCTAAGACACCTTGGAGAGGCTCCAGGCCCCCGCAGCCCAACACCAGATAACAAAAAAGAGAAAAGTATTTGATCCCCAATACCAATCCTTGTGTATAATTTCTGTACAGCAAGCACATTGCTATACTGTTTATTTCTGAATTGCCTGGCTACTCGGTTTAAAAACATTCTAGGAAAGTAACAAAAACCTTCAGACCAATCAGACGAGATAGTTTAAAAGTCTGATGCTCCTATTTAAACAAGATGTTCTTGTTTTTATGTTCACATCGCATTATCCTTCAATGCAGTCGTACAGGTGAACTGAGAGGGTGCGGTTGGTCTCTGTCCTCAAAGCAATTTACAACATGGATGTTTGCCAATGTCACAAGCTAATACGTACTCCACGTTGTGTTGAATTTAAATCAGAGCGAGAGATGGTGCGTCCTGTGGGAAATGTCGAAGTGCCAAGTAATGCATCTCATCATAAAGTATTGACCGCAGTCTGCCTTGTTTACGCTGTGATACTGATACAGACCCTCAGCACCACGAGATGTTAAACAGACCACGTGGGTCCTTCAAGTCAATAACTGTGGAAAGTCCCCACCAATTGGGGGACCTCACAGTTCTCCTGACTGGAAGTGATTTTCTGGGCATTGAAACACTGCGAGCACACATTCGCATTAAGAGCTTACGGTAGATGTTATTACAGATGAAAGCACTATTTACATCAGAGAATATCCATACTAAACTGGAGCTGAGGGTGTATTTTATGTAACGTTTGCAACGTGCATTTTCAGTGCATTTCAAGCACGGGGAGAACATGCAAACCTCACGCAGACGCACTTGAGTTGAGACGCACACCCGCATAACAACAGTGTTAACCACTAAGCCACTATTCCAGCTAAATTTTATTAGTAATCCATAATCTTGCCTCTTTTTTTATTTTAAGTGAATCTCACCATAGAGTATGTAGACGTTCAGCAACCCAAGTCTACAACAAGTATACTTTACATCCATACTGTTTCACAATCTACCTTCAGACTTAACAGAAGCACATCAATAGGCACACACTCCAATCCAATGCATGCACGTGAATGGTGCAACCACACTGCTAACCCCCCCCCCCAACCCCCCCCACCCCCCCAAAATGTAATTAATTCATATGAATTAATACTACATATCAGACCCTACAGAGCATGATAAATAACAGCACAATTATAAATATATTGTTTGGAAGGAAAAGTTTCTTCTCATTAGAAAGAACATGGAAGCATGGATGAGGTTCACTATACAAAACGATACCTGAACAAACCGCAAGACTTCTGGAGCCATGTCCTATGGACAGATGAGACCAAGTTGTTTGGTCTTAATGTCCAGTGCCATGTTTGGCGAAAACCAAAGCAGCATTTTTATCAGAATCACCTCATACCCGCTGTCAAACCAGACTGATGATTTGGGGTTATTTTGCAGCCGCAGGACCTGGGCACCTTGCAGTCGTTGAGTCGAGCATGAACTCCTCTGTATAAAATCGTATTCTCAAGGCAACTACTGTATGAAATCACCGTTCCAACAGCTTAAGCTTGAGCAAAATCTGGCCACTCAACGGGAACATGATCTGAAGCACCCCAGTAACTCTACATCGGAATGGCTGGGAAAAAAAAAAAAATGAATCAAGCTTTTGGAATCGTCTAGTCAAAGTCCAGACCTCAACCCAATTTATATGCTGTGGTGAGACTCTAAAACAGCTTCTGCCCCAAAACCTCATTGAAGATGGCTGAACCAAAACAATGTGAGGGACTGATAAAGTCATCCAGAAAACGTTGACTCCTAAAAGTGAATCAACAAGCGGTTGAATTATAGGGGGTGCTTAGAATGGCCAAAGTCTTGCCCATGTCTTTTGGCTTCATTTTTGTTTAATAAATAATGACACTGTGATAAAAAAAAAAAAAAAAAAAAAAGTTTTATATTTTTGTATGTCCAAGTTTGTATTTTCCTAATACTGGGAATCGCTACAATCAGATGGTTTTTATCTGAGCTGTTATGCTCTATTATAACCACTCATTGAATGCTTCTTTTCCTGTCGTTTGACTAACTGTTGTACAATATAATCGTTTAAAGCTTTATTACATAGGCTTTAGTTGTATTTTGCTTTGTATGGTCCCCATTTTGCCCCTGAACAGACCACGGCTTAGTGACATCAACTCAAAGCCAGTGATATATAAATACTAAATCTCCCAGATTCTCTCTGCATACCTACAATCAGAATCAGTTTCACTGCTATTAAGTAGTAATGAGGTTTGGATTGTTTCACTGCACATGGTCCAAATTAGGAGGCACAGCGCTGACAGACTGCGACCTGCACAGAATACAGAATAGAGAGAGAGAGAGAGAGAGAGAGAGAGAGAGAGCTTATGTTGGTTACTGTTTATTCCTAACAGACAACCTCAGTGTTTCTGTCTCACTTCATGAACATGTCACACACACGACACACTCCTCCATTTCATAATTTACTTCACACACTGAAGATGGTGGCGGTCTCGCAGTAGAACTACAGGAAGCAGCAACACTGCGAATAAATAATAATGTATGTGTACAATATTACTACAGGAGTTTGTTTGTTTGTTTGTTTTAGATAAAAAAAAAACAAACAAACAATATAATCAGCAGTAGTTAGGAATAACAAAGTATACATACGGTTCGTCTGGTTAAATGTTTTCCTCTTATTAAGAGTTAATTGTTTAGTTTAGCGTCCTTCACTTGCTTTTCTATATAATGGTTCTATATACTGGTCTTACTGGGTTCTTTATCTTGTTCTTGGTACTCCACTGTAATTCCCTGAGCAGTTACGATTTCTTCACCTTTAAAAAAAAAAAAAAGGTTCTTTGTCTTGTTAAAAGTTGTTGTCTTATTATTTGGGACTTTTTCTAGATAGTAGTTCTTCACTTCCTGAAAGCAGACCTTTTGTCTAGTTAGAGGCTCATGAGTTTTTAATGGGGTCCTTTTCTAGTTCAGTGTTGTTCACTCCAAAGAAAGGTTATTTGTCCATATATGTGTTCCAACAGTTCTTTATCTATTTAAGGGTTTTCCACTTGGATAATGATGATGATGATGATAATAATAATAATGTAATAATAATAATAATATATAATAATAATAATAATAATCGTCAATAATTTCATACTTAATGCCCATTTGAGGGTCCGTCACTGATTTTACTTTGTTAAGCGTCATTCATTTATTAAACGTGTTTCTTCTAAAGTTAAGCTTTGTTTTCTTCTTAAAATGCTTTTTTTCATTTCAAAATGTTTTCTTCTTAAAAGTCTTATTCAGTCTTTTTTAAAAGACTCTTTTCTTACTTAATTACTCTTTCTCCTATTTTCATGCATAAGGCTCTGGACATTCGGATCGGCATAATTAGATCAACCAATAATATATAATAATAACATTGTTTATGAGAAGACTGTGGTAGACTAGTTTTGTTATGACATAACAATGATCTGACTGCCATTAGAACATCGTAACCGATAACGTAATGCATGTGATATGGCAAAGAACGAAACCAAATTGTAATCTCAAGAGTGAAGTAAATCTGCTTCTAATGTAAGTCAATGTTGGAACAGTCAACTCTGTCACCTTGCGTCAGCTTTATGACAGCTGAAGTCGGCTGATAATCTACTGTATTATGGCACTGTAACTGATTTCTGGTTTGAGTATCTAATGAAAGAAATATAAGTATAATTTATAACACTGACACAGATCACAATCTTTTTTATAGACTAATAAAAAAAAAAAAAGAAACTTTAGACTAGAGTGAATTCAGGTTTATCATGACACATCATCATAAGCATCTGCAGTAAATAAGACCTCATGACACCTCTATAAAGTCTGTGATATACACCTGGTAATCGTACTTACACAGACACAGTAAAGGCAAAGGGTTTTACTCATTATGAATGAATCACATTACCTTTCTTAGTCTTCTTTATTTATCTGTGTGCACTCACTGTTTATACGTAGAATCAACTCTTCATGAAGAGTTCAGCAGGTGTCATGTAGCCTTATGAACACTCCGGGATTTTTGTATTATCAAGTGAGCAACGCATGGCTAATGATGTCAGCAGTCTGCGCAAAGCAATTAGCCTCGTGTGACCCCGCAGACAGCCCTATACAAGGGTCTTATCTCAAATCAGAGATTAGCAGCAGTGCACTATGGGGCCACGTTAGCCGGATAGAAACGCCTCTCTTAGTGTGAGCGCGGAAAGGCGGCGTCCATTAGCGTGATCGAGAAGCGGGGATGACATTTTCACCTCCCTGCTATCAGCCGCAATGATCAGCCACGCTGCTAATGTTTTCAGCGCTCACTGTGTCGAGAGGCCGAGTCCACTTTAACCACAGAAACCCGGGGATTATTAGTGATTCACATATGATGTTTAAGCTTTCTGAAGTGGTATACTTTCTCCTACGTGTAGGCATTTCTTATAAAAAAAAAAAATAATAAAAATAAAAAAAAAAGATGCAATCAGTTACATAAATAAATCATCTGTTGAAAGCCAAACTTTTGAATTTCGCACTCATGAATGAATGAAAACAAGAAAAATACACAGGATTCAAAGAAGTCAAAGTAGTTTTTGTTAGTTACCAATGAACCAAGAAACCAAGGAATGAACAATATCTGAGCTTACAAACTAACTAATGGCTAATAGTTCAAGATTGCTCTCAAATGGCAGTTAGCAGTGTAATACTGATCAAATGACTAATAAGAAATTGTACAATAGTACCGTAGCAGTCTGATGGCACTTCTACCATGGTATTGTGTGTTTTTTTTTTTGTACAGTATCATGGTTCTAATTTGCTGATATAGTACATGTACCACTATATAAAAATATGTTATGTGATGTGGTATCAAAAGGTTTTGAGACTAGTTTTGTAACACGCCAGCAGATGGCAGGACAAAGCTGCACATGCACGAGTCAGTGTGCCAAAACAGGTGCTATTCTAACCATGCGTCTTATCACACCTGCGATCCCATCATGGACAGCAAGTTAGAACAAAGAGCAAATGTGAAATTCTGCGTGAAACTGGGCAAATCTGTGACAGAGCCGTTTGACATGATTAGCCAAGTTTACAGCAACGCTGCAACAAGTCGCTGGCACGTGCACTTTAATAGTGGAAGCACATTGCTGGAAGATGGCAAGAAATTAGGAAAACCTTCAACCCCCCAAAATGGCGAAACAATTCTACAACTCGTCCATGCTGATAGTCTGATAACAGTCCACAACATTGCTGCCCTTGTCGGTGTGTGATATGCTACAGTCCAGTTAATCCTCACGTGTGAGTTGAGCATGTGCCATGTTGCTGCCAAGTTGCCTAGGCTGCTGACCCAAGAGCAGAAGGAACAACGCCTTAAAGTCTTCTAAGAACTCCGTCAGCGTGCCGTGGATGACCCGTCCTTCATGCCGATGGTCATTATTGGTGATAAAACTTGGGTGTACGAGTACGACCCTGAGATGTAGCAACAGTTTTCACATTGGAAGAGGCCATTATCTCCATGACTGAAAAAGGCGAGGCAAGTCCGCAGCTCGGCCAAGTGCATGCTGGTCATCTTTTTTTGACATTCGAGTCAATGAGTACCGAGAATTTGTCCTCAAAGGCCAGACCATCAATAGCGAATTCTACTGCCAGGTTTTAATCGACTGAGGGAGGAGGTACTGCAAAAAAAAACTGTGCTTGTAAATAGGGGTGCTCCGATTGATCGGTCCCATGCTTTGGGAGGTTTGAGCGGCTGTCTCTAAAATGGTCGATGTAAAAAAGCAGATCAGTTGGCGCAAAACTCACGGGACATTTTTTTGCGCGCTGCTAAAATGGCTTCTGGCAATTCTACGTGTTGTGTGAAAAAGTCAATACATTAGCAATTGGCAACCTGTGTAACAAGAGAGTTTCACGAGGCGGGAAGCATTTTAACACCGTGAACCTCATCAGACATTTTGAAGGTTAGTTACGTAAAGGAACACAAACAGGTTTCAAAGTTGGCTAGCGCTAAGAGAGCGGAAGAGCTCTCAGTAACTCGCGCACCGCCACTCACTCAGCTGTCGGTAATTCCCCTATCTCACCTACGCGGTTTCGTTCGGTGGCCATAAGTACGGTTCGTCATGATTAAAATCAAACGTTTAATTTTTTTGCCAGTCTACGCGGATGCTTGCGGACCTTGCGGAACTTCCGGCGACTCGCATCCTGCTTGTCTGCTATTTTATTTCGTTTTATACAATCTACAGGAAAGTAGATTTGTCAGGCTCTAAGCTGTTCCCACAGACTGCTATGTTTTAAGTTGACATGTTGCACATTTTGCTTGCCAATAAATACAGGCCCCAGAAATTATGATCGGAGCGCCCCTACTTGTAAACTTTTGGTGCCCAGTAAGTACCATGGTATTCACCAAAGTTTGGTGGTTCACACCATAGTACTACCACAGTACCCAATGAAGTGCCATAGTACCAACCTTGGTACTCTATAAAGTTCTATAACGCTTACCATGGTAATGTATGAAGTACCATGGTGATACAATAGTATATTACAGTATTTAATATGGTTTATCATATTAAAATGACTTATCTAGCTGTATTATTATAGCACAATGCTATTGTCTGATCATCCAGACTTGCAGAAAGATAATTTCCCGGGAATTAATCTATCTAGAACAAAAATAGCTAACCTATTAGCTACTGTATCTAAACCTGGGTAATAGGTTGGTGTGTGATTGATGCTGTTCCCTGAGGATGCTTTGTGTTTTTATTTGATTATTTTGCAAAGCAGTTACCTTCTAGGTGAAATCAAATGAAGTGTGCTGCATAAGATCTTTTTCAGGGTTGGAAATGTCTACCTAAATCTTGTACAGGGTGTCTCTGCTCCTCACCAGCTTGATACCTCAGAGGCTGAGAGAGAGAGAGAGAGAGAGAGAGAGAGAGGGTTCTTGTTTATGCCTCAGGTCAGTCTAGAGACGGAGATACATAAATCAGAGAATTAAAGGAATTAAAGGTCTTTTATTCTTCTGTCTCTGCATTTTTCCACACTGACTTTGTGAAGGCGTGTGGAGGCAGGTGGGGACGCGGCTGTGTTCTGTGATGAAGCGTGTTTGGATTGTTTGCCGGTCAGACGCCGCTGTACCCCACCGATAAGAGCCGCTGGCAGCAGACGCCATGTGTCTGCTCTGATCTCCTGCTTCAGTCAACAAACTAAGTCATCATGGGGGATTTGAAAGTTTGTCCAGGTTTATGTGCTGCGAACATAGCGTCTTATTGTAGCTTGTCCTGCGTTGCATGTTTTTTATTTTTTACTTCTTCTCAGTCACACGAGCCTCATTCACGCCACCTGTTAACGACCAATGAGCTAACAAGGATGTTGTGGAGCGGAACTGAGGAGGCAGGATCTCATTATGTAGTCAAGAGTAACTTCTTCGCCACCCTTAGGGCACTAAAGTGTTCAGGGGGTTCATGTTTATCGAGCAGGAACTTTATTTGAGAACAGGCTGACTCAAGCCAAAAACGACCACCATGACATATAGACAGCTTAAAAATATACATTTTCAAGAACATTCTCTTCCTTACTTCAGCTGTTAAGTCTTCTTACAGGATATTGTAGATAAACTATATGGCCAAAAGTATTTTGGCCAAACCTGCGATGACATTGTATCCAAACACATGCACTTCAATAATGGAGCTGATCCATATCGATCTTTCCTTTTGTAGCTATAACCGCTTCCACACTTCTTGAGTCCGCAAGACGTTAGCGTGTTTCTGTGTCCATTCATTCTGTAGAGCGTTCATGAGGTCAGACGCTGATGTTGGACGAGAAGGTCTGGCTCACAATCTCCAGTTCCAGTTCATCCCAAAGGTGCTCGATGGAGTTGAGGTCACAGGGCTCTGTGTTTGGGCCAGTCAAGTTCTTCCACACAACTCATCAAACCACGTCTTTATAGTCCTTGCTTTGTGCACTGGGGCTCAGTCATGTTGAAATAGAAAAGGGCCTTCACCAAACTGTTCCCACAAAGTTGTACAGAGGCATAGCATTGTCCAAGATGTCTTTGCATGCTGAAGATTTGCATTAAGATGTCCTTCACTGGGAATAAGGGGCCTGATTGAAACACCTGAATTCAATAGTGTAAGTACAGAAGTGCTGCTAATGTATGATATCAGCTCAGGTCTGACAGCTCAATGTACTCTAACCACAATATGGCATATTACATCCACAAAAATACCATCACTACCATTTACTAATTCATCCACACAAAATCATTGTGAACACTGTGTACATAATTAACTTAAGGAAAATGCAAATTAACACCCTCTGGATCATGTGCTATTTTATAGGCTGATGAATAATAAAGCCAGATTAATAAATCACACTGATTGTTATAATAGCTCTGTTGTACTGTACATTAACATTAATGCAGTGCTCCTTTAGTGATTATACTGTGGATTTGTAATAGATTTATTCCAGTGTGCACCATGTTATTTTTCATATATATTTTTAATGGTTATTTTCTGAATTTCTTTTACACCAATCAACCACAAAATTAAAACCACTGACAGGTGACTTGAATAACATATCGTTTATTCAATATGATAATATTGATTATAACGTTACAATGGCACCTGTCATCTGCGGTTCAGTCGATGTGTTGGGAGAAAAAAAAAAAAAAAGGAAAAAAACGGGAACGTCTGAGCGACTTCGACAAGTACTAAATTATGATCTCTGGACAACTAGGTCAGAACATGTTGAAAAATACCCCGTCTTGTGCAGTGGTCCCAGTTTTCAGTGGTTAATACCTATCAAAAATGCTCCAAGGAAGGGCAACCGAATAAACCAGAGACAGGGTCATTGGCACCCAAGGCTAATTTACGTGCATGTGGAACATAGACAAGCCGGTCTTTTCCAATCTCACAGAAGAGCCACACACATGAAAACACACTCTGTCCATCAGGTTTCCATGGTGATGTTTCAGAAGAGGAACAAAATCCCCGGGAGGATTTTTTATTTTATTTTATCTAAGTCTAGACGAGCAAGAAATTTAATAACAGCCCAGATGAAGATAGAGCATGAGACAGGAATTCACAGGTAGACGTTAGTTTTCAGAATGCAGCCACACAAACCTAGTGAGGAAAAAGCCTGAGGATTGTTTGCAAGTGTTATAAAGTAATGTCATATCCAGGTGATGATCAGGAACGAGTGCCGGACTTGTTTTTGCAGCAATAGTGAACAGGTCTTCTGGCCCATTGTGATGCCTTGTCAAAAAATGCTACTGCATTGCAAAAATTGTCAATTTGTGCTACCTTATGGAAAAATGCTACATATGTAAGGGGTAAATGTACTACAACAAATAAATGGACCATGTCTTGATACTTTCTTATAGCATACTTATTGGATAAATTAAGGGGAGCATATTCTGACAGATGCTCATCAAATAATGCAACCAGTACATAAAATGAAGGAAACATTCATGTTGGTCTTGGCATTGACCAAAAACATTAAGTAGCAAACATGTTAGATAGCATGGATTGGGAAAATATTGATAGGAACTATTATAATTTAAAGATTTTGGAAAGATTATGCTTCGACAACTCGGGCTCCATGATGTGATTTTTCCGTGCATGTCAAGTTAATTCTGGTCAAGCTGCCTTTTAATAGGTGCTGCCAACTCCTCAGTCTCTGAATGCAAAACGGGATGAAGGAATCAAAAAGCTGATGTGAACATGGATGGAATGAAGGAGGAGATTAGACTATGGTGTGCATGTTACGTTCCACTTGTGATTTAGATGCTAGCAGGAGTGATTTCTACCAGACATTTTTAATGTCTAAAGTGTGGCATAAATTCAACAGATTTTACACAAGCAGTGATATAATGCAATACAAAACAAAAAAAGTATATAAAATAGCACATTTTTTGAAATGTACTCTTCTTATATTCAGCACACAAACCATTTTCCCCATTAATTTCATGAGACTGATATACAGTAATATGGTTATATGGACCAATATAACAGCATTCATAACTCATACCAAATATTGCATGAAAAGCTCATTAGGTAGCAATGTACTGTAAAAGTCGCACCCTGAAACAAAAGCAACTCCCAAACCCACATGTAAGGGTATAATCACACACACACACACACATATAGATTTGCTGAAATGTTAAACGTACAGGACTAAGCAGTTTACAGTCCATCTCACCACTAGAGGGCGTTCCAACACAATAGGAAAAGCTCAATTTTACACTAGATAGCATTAACTCCCCGAGATGATATAAGGAAGAAACCTTGAGAGGAACCGGTCTCAAAAGGGAACCCATACTCATGTGGGTGATATAAAGCATAAATAAACACTGTGTATACAGTAGCTGTGTGCGATAATGTTGAAAGTGAAGTCGTATAAGAGGAAATGCGTGACCCTTAACATAAAGTCCATTTTCTTGAGGTTCCCAACTGTTTAACAATGGAGACTTGGGTTCAAAACTGTTTGTGTTTGCCAGTTTCAGTCCTAAAAATATTCAAGCGACTGCAGTCACAAGCCGTCACAATAAAACTGTTTCAATCAAACTCAGTCCAAACCCATCTTTATGAAAACTACAGTAAGTGGAATTGTCCTCGGAGTTGTCGCCATCTTTTTTAGCAGACCACAGAGGGCCGTCCTCAGAAGCAGTCAGTGCTCTGCGTATGACGAGAACTCGACCGGACGTAGGGCATCGGGATGAATCAGGCATGCATGGAGGTCAGAAGGGGTCAGGATCTCTAGTGTCTCAGGAGTTCCATGTGTAGCTTGGCGGAAAAAGAGAGAGAGAGAGAGAGAGAGAGAGAGAGAGAGAGAGAGAGAGATCGAAAGCAGAAAAATGCATTTGTGCAAAGTACTCCTCTTTTTTGGTGTTTCATCCAACACTGGATCAGAGAATGATCTCTGCTTGAGAAAATCACGCTAGCTATTGAGACTACCGCGTAATAGCGCTTGAATATAATATTCCATCTCTCAAGAGCTCTTACTCAGAAACATTTGCTGCTTTCAAGGATCGAGGCTGATGTTTGTAAGGATGCTAATTAGCATGAATTGTGCCCTACAAGACTGAGCCTGCACATAACACCATGAACGGAGGCTTATTAAAGTCTTGAAGCTAGATTTTACTGCCATTATAGATTGAGTAATGATGCTAATAAGTAAGAAATAAAGCAACAAATGGTTTACCGGTGCATGAGCTGAAAGGCTGCGGATTTAGGTGTAGCTTCCATCAGATGTTGTGACTTTGTTTCTCCCTCAGCTGGTTGTTTTTTGGGATGGATCATGAGAGGCTTTATTCCTGTACAACGCGGTTTGTTTAGTGTCATTTTGTTGACTTCTCAGGCAGCCAGGGCAGTTCTTGACAGTATGCATGACTTCTGAGACTCTTCTATTCAGTGTGTACCAAGTGTCAGCTACTGTCCTGTCCAGAACAGCACAATGTCTATGTGAAAGCCCACTGCATGCACACAGTACTTGCTGAAAAAAAAAAAAAAAATTCCTAAACCTTAGATTATCCTATATGTGTAAACAACAGGCGCGGTTCAGTGCTAATGAAGTGTAGAAAAGTGTAGATGACTTTACAAGAAAGCAGTGACACTTTGGAAGAGGTTTCAGCAAACAGATAAACAAAAAATTTACTAAAAAAACTTAAAATACAAACATGATTTTTCTGTGTAAAAAAAAATATATATAAAACTGTACGTGTATATATATATATATATATATATATATATATATATATATATATACATAGAGTTGGAACCCAACAACATATAGCGTTCCTTTTAATAAAACATTTACAAAGTAAAATCTCTTTATAAATCCAGAACTGGCAACCCTATGAAAAAAAAAGAAAAAGAAAAGACAATCCTCAAAGTGAGTACTGTGATCAAAAGGCACCACCGCGTTTCCATACACGGGGCCCACAGGCAAAGAGCCCAAGGCTGCCAACATGAACTCCAAAATCCCCAAAGTTCAATCCAATTCTGCACTATGGGATGTGTTGAACTAACAAGTCTTTTTCACTGAGGCACCACCCTACAAACCACAGCACCCAAAGGATCTGCTACTAACGTCCCAGTGCCAGACACCACAGTACACCCCCAGGGACCAGGGCTGCTCCAGTGGCACAAGGGCAACCCAAAACCTAGGTGGTTTTAATGTTACAGTGATGCTTGATTCGTGTATCTGCAAAGCACGCGCTGAGCTCATTTTCTGACCTGCATAGCTATAGCCGATAAAGTAGGAAAATATCAATAATATTAGACATAGCATGAAAATTGACATCACCGTATTCTTCTTCTTTGTGTTTCTTGGCAGATGCATCATAAACCATCTACAGTATGTGCATACTGTCACCTTGTTGTAACGGAGTGCATAGCTACACACATGTACTCCGGCAGGGAACAACATTACCGCCACGGATGGGAAGTTGGATGGGAAAAGGTGGAGGAGCACATGGACATGGTGAATCAAGAGTGCATAATATGAAAACAACCTTTAAAACAGAATCTTATACTGTAAGTAAGCCGTAAGAAGATATTTACCTCCTCGGGATTTTTCCATGTCTTGAATCCAAATATTCCTCTAAACAATGTCTGGCATTTTTGCTTGATTTTTAACTTTGTGCATTAAGATTGTATATACTGTACATAAATATCCTGGTAAAGAATTGGTGTGAGTAAATAGAAATGCACACTAATATGAAAAAAAAAAAAAAAAAAATATATATATATATATATATATATATATATATATATATATATACACTGATTATGTAAACATTGATATGAAGATAAGGATTTTTTTTTTTTTTTTTGATGTATATTGTTTTGAAAAGATATTTAACATGGTAAAAGCAGACCGTGGATTCAAGTATGCTTTACAGAAAAAATGACTAAAGTAACCTTGTCTGGATATTTATTTGATCAGGAAGATGTCAAAGTAATAGCTGATACATCACAGGCATCTTCATGTGGGAAGTTATGTCTGAATATGAGCCTGAATTTGTCATTTGGCAGCACCTAGGATAGAGAATCAAGGAGGTCCAGATGGGTTTATGGGTACTGAAATAAATCAATAGCACTGGCAGGTTTGTGCAAGCCAAAATTACAGGCAGAGGAAATGAAAAGTTGGTTGGCAGATGAAACAGGATTTGGCCAAAACCCATGACATACCGTATTGTGATCAAAAAAAGAAAATATCAGTTGATTAAATCAATTGATTTAATCAATCACATAGGATATTTATTATTCTGGTAAAGCCACCCCCCACACCCCCACCCCCCTCACTACAGATGATTACAGTTATGTATCAATAGCCAAATTATTTCCAATAAGAATCCATAAAAACAGCTAATGATCACCGAATTGCGAGCGTCTGCTTCCACTGTATCAAATCAATTTCTTTCTGCAGCAGCAGCATGTGATCTCTCTCTCTACTTCCACCACAAAGCTTCTATTGAAAGAATATTGAAAGAATTTCTCATCCTAGAGTTTCCTGAATCTGCACAGCGCCTGCAGAGCTGAGAGAGGAAGGACGGATACAGCAGCAGGTGGGGAAGAGACTCTACTTGTAGTGAGGAGCCAAGTCTGTGGGAAACATGAACCTTTTAGCCAACAAAATAGTATTTCACAGCCAGAAGCAGTGGAACTGGTGCAGTAGTGCAGTGGTAGTGTGGTGGAGTGGTGCCATGCCGGTGTAATTACTGTACGCCGTCTCTGTTATTACTTATGCACATGACTCTGCACCTGAACCCTGGGTATTGGTGCAACTCTTCTTTTCCGAAATGTATTTCATAGAGCATGTTAATCTGGTTTATCTAGACGAGCCCCACATATTGATGTTCATACAGAGTAAGTATCTACACTATAGAGTGAAATATTCTCCTGATCTCTGCTGTTGGTTCATTTGTCAAGATAAAAAGGTGGCATAGAGGGAACAAAAATAGCATAAAAATGCATAAAGGGAAACAAACAAACACTACTTTCACTAACCATGAACCAAACAATCGAGGTAATCAGTTACATGCGATTTTTAAAGTAATGATGTTTCCAATTTGAAGTAATCAGAACTATCGGTTTTTGAGGTTGTTGTACTCATTCATATTAATCGTCATTTAAGTTAGCCTAAGTTAAGTTAGCCTTTATTGGTCACACATACATTACTGCACAGTGAAATTCTTTATTCTTCGCATATCCCAGCTTCTCGTATAGGCTGGGGTCAGAGCGCAGGGTCAGCCATTTTTATGGCGCCCCTGGAGCAGGGCCTTGCTCAAGGGCCCAACAGCAGCAACCTGGCGAAGCTGGGGCTCGAACCACCGATCTTCCGATTCGTAACTCAGAGCCTTAACACGCTGAGCCACCACTGCCCCCATTTACTTGCGTTGGTCTTTAGCCTGCTCCTCACAATGGGTCGCCACATCGCTTTCTCACACGTTTTTACGCCAGATGCCGTTCTGAACACAGCCCTCGCATTTTATCTGGGCTTGGGACAGGCACTTCATCCAATGGCTGGGGATCGAACGCGGCCCTTTCGCATGGCAGGCGAAACACCTACCACTGAGCTACCAGCGCTCTTTGGGGAGTCCAGATTTGTGAAGACTATACTTACAGCATCATGTGAAGACAGACCAATCCACCATCTTGATCAGAACAAATCAATGTGGGCAGTTTACATGACGTCAGACTGGATAGGCTGAAAGTTTTCAAGTCGGTGGAACTTTAAGGTGACAGTTTCTGTGGCTTAAATCGTCAAAATTTGTCCAGGTAACTTGAAAAGTGTCATTTCCCCAAACTCATGAATAACAAACACTTCTAAATACTCATTAAGGTCTATTAATTAGAACTAATTGTAATTGTTTAAGTTAGCAGTACTAAATGTGTTTAATGACTTTGAGCATTAGGGTTTACAGTGCAGTGCAAGTTATGCATTTATCTCATTTTGCAGACAAACTGTTCGTGTCTAATTAAATTTACGTGATTCAGCTTCCTCAGATGCATGAGCTTACTAGCTAAATTAAACAAGCATACATTCAGTGTTTTTATTAATTTATTTAGTTTTGATTGATTGATTTATTTATTTATTTATAATTGTATTTATTATGAAAATTTAAAGCCACATTTGCTTTGATTTAATTTCTGTGATAAACCATGATGAAATCTTCACAGCGAGTAAGATATACATTGATTATAAGATTATACATATTAGTTTTTGCAGAACAATCAAAACGAAATTTGCTGACAAAAGTGCTGCACAAACTTGTACAGTATATTCGCTATAAACAATAATTAACATAGTGTAGTACAAACTCAACCTGGAGCATTTTCGAGGCAGTTCCATGGCACTACAGTATCTTCTGACTGCAGACTGACTGAAAACAATACAGTTTAACTAGCTTTTTAAATCTTCCTCCATAATCCTCCACTATTTTTACTCATTGCCTTCCGCGTGGTTCAAACTCAGCTTTCTAACTACATTTCATACCACTACTGTAACTATTTAGCCGAGATCGGAGCAAACTTCAACACAGTGCAGGCTTATTATCTTTTTTATTTAAATTCATGAAAAATTATGAGAAATATTGTGAAATCTACAGTGTCACAAGCTTCTTCTTTCATATTCACAGCAATCTGTTCCAAGGCCGAATGTCAGGACCTCAATCTGAGGGATATTCTTCTTCTTCTTCTTATTATTATTATTATTTTAGTTATTTGTTATATATATTTTTTTACTACTATTACTTTATGCAAAAAATGCCATTAAAATTCATTGATTAGCAGTTGCAAAACAAAACAACACACATTTAAAGGTTTAAAGGGTCTACAGTTAACTAAGGATGGTCCGTGTATGCTTGTTCCATCCATTTTAGGGAAAACGTACAAAGCACCTTGAAATATTAAAGAATAGAGGAAGGAAGAATGAGAAGAAAATATAAGATGTTTGCCAAGTGTTTTGATGACTATTTTATATGTGTTAGAATTAAACACCATTGAAAAATATGCCCAGATTTATTATAATTCAGTCACATTATTTACAGCAAAGTTCCTAATCATAGCCATCAAAACACTTGGCAATCAGCAAAAACATCTTATATTTTCTTCTCATAATGTTCTAGAGGCTTGACAGTGTGGACTCATTCAACCAGATTAAATTGCCACATGAGATCCTCCAGCTCCTGCCTTAAGTGGTTGACCCTTGCCTCCTGATGGTCTGGCACACTAATCTTCTTGTTTCTTCATTTTCTCTTGTTGTGAAGCAGTTTACCCACAATGTTTTGGATAATATTATCATTTTGGGCCTCTTTGTCTTGATTTTCAGCCCCTCTTGATCCCTTAAACTCCACTCCTGTGCCTTGGGTTCTTTCCCGGTCGTTATTCTAGTCAGAAGAGTAATTTGCTTGTCCATTTGGGGAGCTCATCCTTCATCCCTGGGGGTATACTGTGTAAATGAAAAACTTTTTTCTAGTGTCTTTGGGTATACAGGTGTTAAAAACCCTCGCTTGCTGCTTCAATTTCCATCCATTTGAGCTGTTCAATATCATTTCAATGTGATTGTTATCCAGCCATTTTGTGGAAATCACTGCCCAATGATGGTACAAGTAGTATACATTTGTGACACACACATCGACCCTCAAAAATGCACCCTGGAGTCATCGGGTAATCATCAGAATTGATTGCCCAGGCCAGTTGTACTATCTTAAATAATAATAAATAAAAATTGCAGCACGATTTAGTTGTTTCTCAGAAATGAATTGAATTGCCTTTCGCAAAGACCTCTGGCATTTAAAGTACAGTAAGATGATTGATTCTGCTGACGTTGAGCACATAACGCATCAGGATTGTCTACATCTGAGTACCATAGCATACCAGAAACAAAAGCCACTGGGATGTTTAACTATATATTTATCACAAGTGTTCCGACAAGTGTTACACTAACGCTCGGTTGGCAGCATGGGTGAAAGTATTTCTGTACGGTCTACACTACTGGAAAGAGGAGAGAGCAGCTGCCTGCCAAAACTCACATTCAAAACCAGTCACAGAAGCACTTCTGCAAGAAAAAATCAGATGGCGCTTCACATTGCTCAGTCATTGAGTTTTGCCCATGCTATCGCCGACGCCTCGCTCGTCTAAACGTGAGTACTCACTTTCTTGGGCTATCGCTTGTGTAAACTCTTGCTCTCACTTCAGGAGAGTTCTAATAATAACTAGCGTGGTTATCCTGCCTGCTCGCGCTACTTCCGCGTTTGGGTTTACCATCCACGCTAGCAGGGCTAACTGCTAGTCTTCTGATTCATCTCCGGTTAGTTCGTGACAGAATGCCTGAGCCATCAACAGTAAACCCAGCGGAGTTTGCTCACCTGAAGTCGCATCTCTCCGCAAGGAATTCCAAGACGTCGCGGTCTTGCGCCGCGAGGTGGCGGAGCTGCGACAGGAGAATGCGACCCTCCGCGGGGCGGCCGCTCAGCCGGCTGTTGCCACGCCCATCGCAGCGGCTGCTGCGCCGCCAACCCCCTCCCCAACTTCTGATGTTTTTCTAGCTTTACCGGACAAATGGGATGGCACGGATGGGAAGTGCAGTGTTTTTCTAACTGCATTGGATCTTGTGTTTGAGTTTTAATTCCACCAGATACTCCACAGACCGACTGCGCATTGCTCTTCTCGTCTCGTTGCTATCCTGGCAGGCAGCTGAGTGAGCTCCCACGGCGGTTCTTCATTCAGATTCAGACGTCGACTACTCCTACACAGAATTCACCCGTCAGCTTAAACTCACCTTTGAGCATCCGGCTGCTGAGGTGGAGACCGACTCTAAGCTATATCATCTACGGCAGGGAGGGTCGTCTGTGAGCCGCTACACCACGGAGTTTCGACTCTCGCCGTGCAGACCGACTGGGGAGACTCTGCCCTACTGGCGGCCTACTACGAGGGACTGGCTTCGCGTATAAAAGACGAGCTCACCAGACGAGAGCTCCCAGCGACCTTGGAGGGCTTAATCCAACTCGCCCTCCGGATCGACCAACGTCTGCTCGCTCGCCCCAAGCCAGCTCCCCGTACCCTGCCACCCATCACGACAGCACTTCCTCGTACCACACCCTTCGTCTTCCACGCTCCAGTTCCAGAAGTCCACTCCTCATTCACTGCAGCACTCACCAGAACCGTCGGTACTCCACCTCCCGCCATGGTTGACACAGGATCCGAGGAACCCATGTAATTAGGGCGCGCCTCATTAACCGCTGCAGAACGGGAACGCCGTTTTAGAGAGGGGCTCTGCGCGTATTGTGGATCCGCTGCACACCATCGAGCCATCTGTCCTCTGCGGCCGGGAAACGCGCAGCCCCGGTGAGAAATGAGAGTAGCTCACCGGGTCCCATCTCCCTCTCCACCACCCTGACTAATGATTCCCGTCTCACGGTAAAAATACACCTCCAGTTTGGCCACAAACGGGTCGGAAGTACCGCGTTCGTCGACTCCGGGGCAGCAGGTAACTTCATTGACTCTTCAGATGCCAAAAAACTGGGGGTAACAATCGAGGCGTTATCCCAGGGGAGAGCGTCATTGAGGCCCCTCCCCCCAGCCACCCGACAGAAACCTGTCATCTAATATGCAATCGTTCGCCAACACGTGTTATCACTTCAAGTAATTCCTCACACGCTCTGTCATCACTAGAAGAGTGTTCTGAGGTCGCTATTTCCATGGAAGTGAGAGAGGAAGTCTCTTCTGCCCCTTCACAAGACGAGCCGGAGCGTGCTCGAGAAGTGGACGCTAAAACTTCCCGATCCGGCGAGAGCGCGAGAGAAAGGGGGAATTCCGTCTCGTGCGCGTCTGCCAGATCGGCAACGTGATCCCCACGAATGCGCCGCCGCGCGAAGCACCTTAATATCGAGGAGATCACAGTGCTCACAATCTCCCTGGAGCCCAAGGAGAGCGTGCTCTTCCCCCAAACACTCGAAACAAAAATCGCCCTCCGAAAGAGATCTATCACGCATCTCTTAGTAAACTCTACCATATCGGTGAGTTAACACTTTTCTTTTTCTTTTGTTCGTATATTCGCTTGCACGCACACACACGCAAACACGATGCGATCCTTGAAGACAAAAAGACCTGAGGATGTTTCCGGTTCAGTCCTATTTATACGCTGCAGGTGCACCTCATCAGATGATGTCACCTGACCGAGGTTATATAAGCCAAAATTTGGCGTGTTTGATACACACATGCTTCACAACCGGTTGAACAAAGAGGTGTTCCCATAGCGTTTGACTGTAGCTTTTGAAAGGGAACAAAACAAAACAAAATACGAAATCCCCAAGTTTATGGAAAAGACTCCATATAAACAAGAGATTACATGCTTATGATGTTTTTTTACAAGTTTTCCATCTCATAATTAAACGTAGAAGCACAGTTTACGATAACGATTCATGAGAATCTGCTTCATGAAAGGTGTTACTAAAACGTGGTCGGATGCTGCAGTAAACACTGTGCTGATGTCCAGATGGTGTGAGCTTGAAACAAGCAGCTACAGGGGTGAAACAAAGCCAGCAGTAAAGTAGCGTGTAGGTTGTGGGTGATTGTGTGCATGCGTGTGTGTGTGTGTGTGTGTGTGTGTGTGTGTGTGTGTGTGTGTGTGTGTCTACTTGCCTCACACTCACACACAGCTGCTCCCCTCTAATTACCTGCGCTTAACTCAGTGCAACCAGCAGAAAGCTTAAATATGTCTCGAATCTGATCTCCAACTGCTCCGATTTCCATCTGCACTCGGCGTGAAGATTCAGAAGCACTCGGATGTTGTCGATGATTACGCAGAGGCTTTGCTAAGCAGCTTCTGCTTAATGGACATTTTGCAGCATGGTGCATTTACAAGAAGCTGACGACAAATTCGCTCATGTTAAGCTGCTGACATGAGAGTAGAAAAAACATTATTTGTTTCCTGTGGAGAAAAGATGCCGATACAAAAAAAAATAGAGGAAAAAAAAGAACAAACAAACTGTACGGATAGAACAATAACGGTAAACCACAGAAATCCTACTTCAGGGCATTTGTTTCGAAGAATGTTGTCTCCGCACAGCTCCGGGGTTGTGGGGTCGATCCTGAACTCGGGTTACTGTGTATAGAAGATCATCATGTTTCAGTCTGGGTTTTCTTCTACGTGATCTATGCGCCTGTCAAGGAGTTCCAGGGAGGCCAGCATTTCAGATGTGATCATGTGATCAGGCCTGATCATGGCTCCAGCATACTGAGGAAGCTTTCTACTTTGATGGTGTCTAAGCACTAGTGAAACACTGGGATCCGAAAGTGCATTAGTGTAGCAGGGGATTATATAAAGTAGAGAAATAAAGAGAGCTTTTAGTCTCAAACACCCCATCCTGTTGTCATATACTGTACACAGGAACAAATAAGCACCGTTAGATAGATACTAATTGTACTGTATATTTACCTGTATACTGCATCTGTAACTAAATTGATAACAGTATTTTAATAAATGTATTTGAAAATAAAGTAGATTTAACATGTTTTAGATTTTGTGCTATTATTATTATTATTATTATTATTATTATTATTATTATTAATTTGACATATTCTACCTATTTTTAAAATGCCTTTTACATTTATAGTTTGTGTGATGCGAAATGTATAATCCACCTGCACTAAACATAACCTAACAGAAGTCACTTACTCACAGCTGCAGCACCACACACCCTCTGGATCCAACACAAAGCAGCAGCTGTGACTCGAGCCGGCGTCAGTTTCATGACTTTTATTTTGCTCGCCATCACTTCCCGGCTCTCCAGATGGACCCGAATAATAAAAACGGCTTCCCCTTCGGCTCCCAGCAGCTTCAACCCACTCGAAGTCGACCGGCCTCCTGACGGCTTCCTGCTTCATCTTGCTAGTAATTACGCACAGAGAAGATAAATAGATGGTTCCATTATCAGGTTTATTATCACGTGCACGGGCCAAAGGCTCCGGGCAATTTCATGCCCCGGGTATTTATCAGCTTTACTCTCAGGCGTGGAGAGTGTGGCTATAGCTATAACAGAGTTTTATTTATTTATTTTTTTTTTTTTAACATAACCCATATGTAGTTTTTGAAAGGAGTTACAGTTTGGTGTTGCTATATAACGTATCCCTGTAGTTTTTTTTTTTTTTTTTTTTCCTGGTATACTGAAGCTTGTGTGACTAAAAGTGTTTTATAGCAAAACGGGCTGATTTCAGGTTTGGCACTGAAACAGGTTTTGGCTTGCTTAAGATCTCTCTCTCTCTCTCTCTCTCTCCCCTCTGTGTTTCGCATTTCCTACGATGCATTCTTCATGGGGATTGGCACCTCATGACTGGCATCACTGGTTTCAAAGCATGAAAATAAGAAAGAGTTGGCTGCAGTGACAACATGTTCACGCTCATTACATCAGTCTCTCTGAACAGCCATCACCTCCTCATATATTGCAGTTTTAGCAATATTTTTATTTTAGCATATATTTAACCTTTTTCTTTTGTCGAATGATTCCAAAAGGCAGGATAAACGTGTTGTAAAGTCAGCTTCAGCACCAAATAAAACATAAGGGGTGGGGGTTCAAAAACTGTGTGTGTTTCCTCGTGCCCTATTTGCCTTTCCTGGTGCCCTGACGATAGATAAAGAGTACAGTCATTTGATGGATGGACAGGTGAATGGACACCAAAGACAAAACAGGATATACAGTACATTTACGAAAAAATATTAAAGGGCTAATCCACAACAGATGTATTTCCACAGTAAAACACTGACAGAAGAGCAGTGTGGTGGAGTTAGGGCTTGCAAGAAGGAAAGGGCCAAAATAAATGCACATGGCAATTGTTGCCATAGAAACTGCACATGGACTGTGTCATCGAATTTGAACTTTGTATACAGAAGCTTTATGCTCTTTTAACTTACATTGTGTATATATGCTAATTGCTTACTTGTACTTTACCGTGCATATTTTTTGGAGTGTACAGTATACAGTATAACAAACGACAAAGCATGTCCAAGAATAACAGAGTAAAAAATGTCCTTTATTTCTCCATACAATCCCCTGCTACACTAATGCACGCATCCCAGCGTTTCACTAGTGCTGGGATACCGTCAAGGTAGAAGGTTTTCTCAGTACACCAGAGCCACGTGCGCTGAATGATTGATTGATTTAGTGTGCAGTTCCCACAGGCAGATGCGTCTCTTATGCAAGTTAGTGACGTGTTATCTGTTGCTTTCAGGAATCAGGTGTTGTTACACTTGCTGTGTACTAATGAAGGGGTAATGCAGGGGAATGGTGGCTCAGGCGGCTAAGGTTTGGTTCTCTGATGTGATTCTAGGTTGTTGATTCCGGGATCTGAGCCCCCATTGTCAGTGGGTTGCAACACCCCAGAGTACTCAGCCACCGTCCCAAGCCCAGTTATAAAAAAAATAGGAGGGTTGTGTCCAGAAGGACATCTGGCGTAAAACCTGTGCCAAGGTATGAGCTGATTGGATGGCCGGCTCTGGTGGTCCCTGGATGGGAGCAGCCAAAAGTAAGATTGCATTTGCCGAATGCTGAATGTGGACTCTGAGCCACCTCAGCCAGGATCGTCATTCAAGGACGTACTGTACAGCCTTCTTTTTTTGTTTGCACCATTCACAGACTTGGTTTGACCTGAACACCCCCTTGCCATGCGCTATTTTCCAAAGCTCATCCTAAACCCATGCATTTATGTAAAATAATATTTTCAATGTCCTTGAAAACTGAACTTCAACCGAGCAACCCCTGCAAAAGTTGAAGAAAAAAAAAAAAAAAGAAATTCTTATTAATCCCCTTGACTTGATCTTATTATAATTCTGCACTGTGTGAGGAACATGTCAGTCTCAGTTCGAGATCTTGGCAGATTTCTCCTTTTGAACAAAGATAAAAGAAATGAAGAGCATTCTCAGCACTTCGGTTAATTGCATTTTACAAACATGTCCATCCTGGGTGTTTCGTTTCCCCTCTGAGACAGTATTCAATGAGACAGAACAAAGGGAAAGACTCACAGACTGGTGAAAAGAGAAGAACTTCGATCTCAACAAAGCTGAAAGGCACCACAGGAACAGAGTCGCGTTTTGATGTTGGAAGAGGATGGGGATGAGGCATTCATGCTTTTGAATGTGTTTTTGAAGGATGACTGATTCCAGACTTTTCAGCCTTGCGCTCACACCGGCAGCGACTCAATGTGACAGGACAAAGCAGACACAAGTCTTTCATTTTTGGTGACCTAAAAAAAAAAAAAATGAAGCAGTTATTATGCATGTTTAGTGGGTGAGGCCAGTAAAAACCAAAAAGAAAAAAAGTGCCATTACTCTTTCATAAACCACTTAAGACAGGGGGAACAGCAGCTTCGCTTTGAGGCCACATGGATGTTGATTATTTTCCACTTCAAGCACAGATTATATGTTTTATCGCTTCCCTCGCTTGTTTCTCTGATGATTAAAAGCTGCATATAATGAAGGATGGTTCCAATGACGGCTGATTAATACGCCCTGCGTGTAATTATTTAATTGCAGCTCCTACAGTAAACAGTAATTAGTCCAATTGGTTTGTTGTGAAAGTAAGGTGGAAGAATTATAGGAACAGAAACAAGCACAAAATCCCTGATGAAGATGTATATGGTCTAGAATGCTGGGCATGATTACTATCCACAGATGGCATGTTCTGCACAGCAATGTGTCCTTTTTATACCGTTTTCCATCTGGCATGCACAGGTCCTTGCAAAAGTATTCACACCCTTGAACCTTTCCACATTTTGTCACGTTACAACCACAAACGTAAATGTAGATTTTGTGTGTTAGACCAACACAAAGAGTCACATAATTTTGAATTTGGAAGAAAATAATAAATAGATTTCGAAATCTATGTGGTGTGCATTTGCATTCAGCCCCCCTTTTACTAAAATCCAGTGGAGCCAATAGCCTTCAGATGTCACCTAATTAGTAAATAGAGGCCACCAGTGTGTAAGTCAGGTCAGGGGTAGCTCAGTGGTTAAGGCGTTGGACTACGGTTTCGGAAGGTCCCAGGTTCAAGTCCCACCACCACCAAGTTACCACTGTTGGGCCCTTGAGCAAGGCCCTTAACCCCAAGATGTATAATGAGATAAAAATGTAAGTCGCTCTGGATAAGGGCGTCTGCCAAATGCCTAGATGTAGATGTAGTCTACAGCTGTTCTGTGACGCCCTCAGAGGTTTGTTAAAGAACATTAGTGAACAAACAGCAAACAGTGAACAAACAGCATCATGAAGCCCAAGCAACACACCAGACATCATGTCAGGGATAAAGTTGTGGCAAACCTATGAAGACATGGCTGTCCACCTAAATTGACAGGTCGAGGCAAGGACATCATTAATCAGAGAAGCAGCCAAGAGATGCCCCATGGGAACTCTGGAGGAGCTGCAGAGATCCACAGCTCAGGTGGGAGAATCTGTCCACAGGACAACAATTAGTCATGCACATGACAAACCTGGACTTTATGGGAGAGAGGCAAAAAGACAGCCATAAGAAGTCTCATGGGAAGATGTGGACGGAGCCGAATACAGGTCAATCTTAGAAGAACACCTGTTAGAGTCTGCAAAAGACTGGAGAATGGGCTGGAGGTTCACCTTTCAGCAGGAGAACGACCCTAAGCATGCAGTCAGCGCTACAATGGGATGGTTTAGATCAAAGCATATTCATGTGATACAATGGTCTTGTCAATGTCCAGACCTAAATCCAATTAAGAATGTGTGGCAAGACATGAAAATTGTTGTTCACAGACGCTCTTTATCCAATCTGACTGAGACGTACACCAAAAGACTTGCTGTTGTAATTTCAGGCTACAAACTATTGACTCGGGAAGGCTGAATACAAATGGATGCCTACATTTCACTATTTTATTTGTAAAAAAATAAAATAAAATAAAATAATAATAATTAAAACCACTTCCACTTTACAAATTTGTGTTGGCCTATCACAAGAAAATCTCAATAAAATACATTTACGTTTATTGTTGTAACATTAACAACATTTCGGAATGAACAAATTTGTATAAGCATTTGATTTGCCTTAAGTTTTGTCAGAACTGCAGTTAAAAAAAAAAAACTTTAAAAAAAAGCTAAACCCCTCTAGTGGACATATACTTAATTAGATTTAAGCATGGATACATTTTATTTCTAATTAAGGCTGTAAAATGTAACGGACCCAGGCATGAAATCTTGACTTTTATATAAACTCTGTGTCCAAAGTACAGACAAAATCAACTCTTATTGATAATATCTAGCATCATTACTGCGTATACTACTGTAGATAATGTTGCTATACGCCATCACGCTTAAGTAATTGGTTACAGGAAGTGCATGAGTGGCAGTTAGGAGAGGAGTCAGGAGTGGTGGCCTTCTGCTGGCATGGAGGGAGCTGGAAAACTAGCTTGTTTCATCAACAGTCCATAACCAGCTTTGCCATGGTACAAGTGATTGGACTTGAACATTACGATGAATGCAGCTAACACTGGCGTAACATGGTGTATTTTAATGGCAAATGAGTTAATCATATAGAAATTGCACAAAGAAATGTGAACAAATTAGAGCGAAGGGGATGGATTGCATTTGATTTTTCTGAAGAAAGGTAAGAGCGCTAGCCCTTTCGCTAATGTTAAAGAGTAACTCTCTTTCTCTTTGAGGTTTGTAAATCATTTTTAAATCACCTTGATCCACTCATAATCTGTACAAAGTGGAATTTGAAAGCATTCGGGTTTATATGCTTAATGAACACAATGTTATTTCACCACGAATCATCTCTCTGGAATGTACTTGTGTTGGCCTTGAGACGTCAACATCTTTTATTCTATACTCTATTTGTATTCAGAGTCTGCAAATGTCTAATAGCTACGCATCAGACATCACTTTGCATGAAGTTCCTTTGGCATGTCAATGATTTCATCCCCATTTTTAATCTTGGTCCTGCTTTGCAAGCGCAGCACGGGCAGGTGAGGGGAAGGTTTGCTGTATATCTTGGTGATTGCTCGTTTTTCATGGCCTGGATGAAGGATTTTACACTTGAAGGCTGATGCCGTGATGTGTCTGACAGCGGCCTTGTTGTAGCTGCTGATAAAATGGGAATGAGAACAATAGTCTTCGCTCGACAGGAAGACCGTCATTTTTTGATAAAGTGTATGCACCAAACCACGGTAACTTGGCGGAGTTTGAAGACATGGCCTTCTGATGTGTAACTCAAACCTGGAAACAAATGACGCAACAAAATGTAGTTAACATACAGGTATAAGGTTAAACTCAAGATCGCGAGCATTATCAATCCTGCTAAAACCAGTAGCTACCCCTCTGTGTATTGCATTTTCTGGTAGTTTAGCGTAATCCAACGGAGTACTTTACTTTAACTGAAGTGTTTGTTTTTACTTGATGGAAGCTGTGAGGTTCCACTAGAAAGGTCAAGAAATCAATAAAGCTTGAGATTTATTTAAGAGAGGAAATATGGTTTAAGTTCCACTTGTGCCACTGGCTTCTCATGACAATACCCTACAAGACTCCTGTGAGGTGCTTTGGCATGCTGTCTGGCAAGCTATCCTTTTGGGTGCTGTGGATTTCAAGGCAGGGCCTCCAATGGATCCAACTTATTTGTTCAGCAAATCCAATGGGCAATCAATGGGATTGGGATCTGAGGATTTTGGAGGCCGGGTCAGCAGCCTTAGGCTCTTTACCTGCTGGGCCCTGTGTGTGCTAGGCTGTGGTACACAGTGTGTTCTGGTGCCTTTCTATCATGCCTAGAACTGATTTTTTTAGGATTTCTGTAATGTCATGTCATGTGGTGTTAATGTTGTATTATAGTGTACAGTATCAGCAAAACAACAGCAAGCATAGCCATTTCCTTTTTTGTGAGCAAATTATGATGACTGAAGGTAGGGTATTCATTTGTCAAAAAATGTTGTTTTTATTAGTTCAGAAACCTTTTGTAAATTAATATCTTAGACTCAGCACTGGAGTGTAATGTGATTTTATACAAATATTTCAAATTTATTATAATTATTATCCAAAACCCTTCCCCAAATGTTTCAATGTTACTTTGTACATAAACATAAGGTGACTTAAAAACACTGTATATGTGGGTGGGCACAGTCCAAACACATGCAGTGTAGGATGATTGGTGTTTCTGAATTGCCCGTGGTGTACAGTATGATTGGGCTCCAGACCCCCGTGACCACATACAGGATAAGTGGTATAGACAATGGATGGAATCACTGGCAAAAACTATTTTAAAAACAAAACAAAACACACATTTTGCGAGTGACTCAATCCCCTCACATTTTTAGCCGTCTACACACCAACTGTCATTGACCTTAATCACTCATTTATCTAAGTGTTCAGTGCTCTGATGGAGTGAAATGTAAAGAACAGTGAAGAGAGCCAATGACCTGAGAGCCACTTTGGTGAAACAGAGAGAATGGCATCCGGTCGCTCTCAGCTGAGCTTTTTATCCATGTGTACTGATGTGTGTCCCATGCGGATTGCTTTCGAGGGGCCACTTAACACACAGATTGAGGTGTATTACTATCACATCGCTCCACTTGCAGCAAAGTGAGAGGAAACTGCATAGTCAAGAGAGGATAAATGACAAATACACCAAGAGTTACTTGAAGGGTTGGTTGTCTGGGGTAAAACTAAAGTTTTGGGGCTCTTTCCTACAGATGTGTGAAGAGCAGTTTTCTAGTTTTGTCGCCACACCTCACGGCGGCAGTATGCAGTTGTTGGCTTTGACCACTGAGTGGCGCTATATAACTATAGACCGACGCGTCAGACCTTATTTCATTCTCTCAAGGATTAATGAGCCGCAGCTCCTTTAGAGTTGCACGTAGTAGCGGATAAAATCAAGTGTAACATTGTACTTAAACGAATTCATAATAACAATACTAAAATTACAGTACAAATGTAGAATTAAATTTTATTAGTATCGAATTTAAGCAAAGTAAATGTTACTAGTAAACAGAACTATCATTAATAAAAAAAAATGTAACTGATTACCTCAAACATTTAAAAAATAAAATTTTTTAAACATTTAAAAAATAAAACATTGTCAGGACGTGCTACTGTGTAAGCAGATGTCGTTGTCATTCAGTCCCGCTTGTGTTTTTGCGGTAGTATGGGAATGAAATGCAGTACGATGTTATGATCATAATTTTCTTTAATAAATAATGACCCCCATTGCGCTGTACCACCGCTGGCAAAACCTTATAAAATACAATCACAGTACTAAAATTATAGTAATACATATAGCCGTTTCTTATTTGCGTCAAATTTAAGCAAAGTCCAGTTTCCCCCAACAGACCCCGAGAAACACTCCCCGCTGTGTTTGATAGCTCGGAGAGAAGCTCGGGATCATTAGCGCCGATAGCTCACCAGTTGTGCCTAGTTAGGCGGCTCCGATTCTTTGCATACCTGCAGTGTGCACCTAGGCCGCCTACGGAATGAGTGAGGAGCGATACTGATTTGGGCGCACGCCCATCACAGAAGCACGCCGTGACACAAAAATACATTTACATATAAGAAACGGCTATATGTATTACTATAATTTTAGTACTGTGATTGTATTTTATAAGGTTTTGCCAGCGGTGGTACAGCGCAACGGGGGTCATCGTACTGCATTTAATTCCCATATTACCGCAAAAACACAAGCGGGGCTGAATGACAACGACATCTGCTTGCACAGTAGCACGTCCTGACAATGTTTTAATTTTATAGTCATTTAGTTTAATTTATTTCAGTATTATCTACTACAAATTTAAAGAACACAAAATTTAAGATGACCCAAAACCCTACACTGTAAACTCGATTAATTTGGCAAAACTCCAAATATTTGAGGTTATTAGTTACATATTTTTTTTTATTAATGATGTTTCCAATTTTAAGTAAACAGAACTATCAATTTTTGAGTTTGTTGAACAAATAAAAAAAAATATTGCAAACTATCCAACACGGGAATCAAACCGGGGGTTTTCCACATAGCAAGCAAGACACATAACGACTGCACCACGAGAGATCTATAGAGGTTCCACTGGTGGAAGTTTTACTTAAGTTATTGTTACTTATGTACTCAAAATTAGTACAAAACAGTACTCAATGTGTTTAATTACTTTGAGCATTAGGGTTTACAGTGTAGTGTACTTGTTTTAATGTTCAACTTCAATGTTTTTTTCACTCATTACACTATTGTACAGCAAATATCAATAGCTCTGATTAAGATTTTTCATGCTTGTTGTATAAAATATACAAATGTGGAAATTACCATTACTGTAGTATTTCTTCAATACAGCATATTGTTTTGACTTTTTTATGACTTAATTATTTTTTAAAAACCGAAATGACGGAAAATGGCACTTTGCGCCACCTGGCGGTCATTTCACGAATTGCTTTGAAATGCAATTGATTTATGTTGGCCGCTGTCGTTTTGTCGCGGCGGTGAGCGCGGCGGTAATAGACATTCCCCTCTTCACACATTTGTATAGCACATTGCTCATTTTTATTTGTAAGATACCCTCTGTACTGATATTATAACCATGAAATCAACGAGTGAATGTAGTGAGAGAACAAACCAATTAAGCTGTCATTTCATAATGATGTATTTACTCTATGACTTTATAGAACACTCGAACTAGTGTGGTAAGGTTACGAAAGTCACTCCTTTCTTACATAAACTGCACAGACTGAGTAAAGAGCGTATTTTCAGATGGAGGACTTACATCAGGTGTCAGAGCTACAGTAGATGGAAATCAGGGTACATTGGTACATTCACTGCTTATACTTACATTATCTCCATCCATTCATTCATTCAAGTTGGCATGCTGGTTTGATTTGAACGCCCAACACTTGATGTATCAGTGCTAACCATTAAGTCACCATGCCACCTTATCTTTACATTACTTTGCTTAAAACTTGGATTAGTCAATGTCAGGTTGATATCTAGATATCTCAAGAATCCACGACTCAAAGCTCTTAATGCTCATTACAGCACAAATCATGATGCCAAATATTGTGTCATGTAGGTTCCTCTTGTGCCACTTAAAGAGCTCTGACCCCTCGGCATGATGCCACAAAACCTCTTGGGTGTGCTGTGCTTGTCTATTACCAGGACTTTGGCAGCGGACCTTTGGGTCCTGTGTTTTGAGGAGTCGGTTCTCAGTGGATCAGAATTGTTTGTCCAGTGCATCACATGGGTGCTTGATCAGATAACCATCTAAAAATTTGGAGGCTTTATCGGCAGCCTTGGGCTCACTGTGGTGCATTGGATGTTCTGGGTCTTTCTATCAAAATCAGCTTTGGCTTTTTCTTTTTTCAGCCGTTTGTGTTTTTTCTCCCCGTGTTCGTCCCTGTGAGATCGTCCGCCTTGGTGGCCCATGATCCCGTTAGCAATTTACTGGTATATAATCGATAATCAATGTTAATCTGTTAATGCTTTACCTTATTTGTATTTGTGTTAACTGCACGAACATGACCGTGTCCATAACCGGACCAGTCCATGAACATGTCCATAATCAGCTGACCAACTTTTCAAACTCTAAATATTTTGTCTCTTTATTTTCTATTCTGTGAAAAAATGGTATTGATGCATCAATAACGAATTTACTTCCTCCACTTTTAAACTTGTGGTGTGTGTGTGTGTGTGTGTGTGTGTGTGTGTGTGTGTGTGTATGCATGTCTTGTTAGAGGACGATGGTTATTCATGCTTGACAGGAAACAATGAAACACTGTGTCTCTCTATTGAAAATTGGTGTAACAATCTTATTAGCAAGTGGGAAATTCAATTCAGTGACTTTACCAAGTGAAGCAAAAGGACAAAGGAAAAAAAGGGGGGAAAAAAAGGTCTTCTGCTCTCTGAGATTAACTGCATCTTTTGAATTATTAATAGACTGCAATAACAGGTGTTAGGATATAAGTGTTTATTCTCTTAATCATACCTTTTTGACCTGTTATTGCAGGTATACTGTATACTGTATGTGCTTCTCATGAAGAAGTTGATCTCTAATAATTATTAGAGTCAATGTTGAAGTACACATAAAGAGAAATTATAAATGATAGTAATGCAATATTGTATCGGTATAAATAAATAAAAAATAAATAAATAAATAAATAAATTCAAGACTATGACACAAGACTAATTAGAACAGAAATAATATTAAAAAACAGAAATAACAAAGACCCCCATTATCAAAGCCAAGGTTAATGAGAAAAGCATGAAAATATTGAATTTCATCATGAAATTCTAGCGACTCTTTAACCAAAGATTAATTAACTTCATTACACTGAAATACTTTGGATGATCGATAGCTGGATGTGTGCCTATATTTTAGTGTTTTTTATTTATTTATTTATTTTTAATTTTGCCAATCTCTAGAAAGATGCTTAATGGATCTGTAGCCTTCATTACTTGCGTCAGACTCCAAAGCACCGGTTTATTAGCAGGAGACCATGTGAGCTAGTGAAATCATTGTGCTATTGTTTATTTATTTATGGAAAATGAAGGATTAAGAATTAAAAAAACATAATATAAGACTTTTTTATACTCCTAATCTAGAAAACAAAACAAAACAAAACAAAACAAACATATATACTGTATATACTGTATATATAGTGAGAATGTGTTTTAGAGCAGAGAATAAGAAAACATACCCATACGCTAGGACACGATTTGAGACACTAGTCGCATATTCCCGACAACAGTAGCAACTCAGTGCAATTACGCACTCAGAAGGTTATTAATTACATTGTGGTATTTGTGGTAAGGTTACAGAGTTAATCAAACGGAGACACTAATGTACGTGATCCATCTTTCTGTAAGAAATTAGAAAGCAGCGCACTGGGCAATCCCAGTGCTCCGAAAACAGCCCATGAATCATTAGAAGCTGTGCCATGGCTTCTTTCTCTAAACAGTTCATGTGTCTTAATAAATGCACCCTGCACACTGCATTTATTCAGCCTTGACAATTTTATCACTTATGGCTAAAGATAAAACTGTAATAATCTTCTGGGCTTGTCACCTACAGTAATATACACGAAGTAAAAGTAAAAAAAAAAACAGTCCATGCTGTAGAACATCCATGGATCTTGCAGCCTATATATTTAGATGTGTTTATTTTTATGTATGCTCTTAGCCACACACTTCTCAGACAATGAGGTGTTACTATAGAAACCATAAGATGTTGTGGGACAAGACTTATTTTTGCATAACAGAACGTCTCAGACTGTAGTCCCGGCTGTAACATTCAGGCCAGTTATACAGTATACAGTGAATACCAAAAACCTGTTCAAAGCAGTGCTTTTACTCAGCCGTCTAATGCTGTTGTGCAATAGTAGGTCACCTGCATTTGCCTCAACTTCTCCAAGGAATTCTCTCAATAGATGATGTTGATGGCATGCGGATACTCTGAGGATATTAATGATTTTTTTTTTTTTTTCACGGTGTCTATTATTTTTTTGGATGACATTTCTGACAGAAAGATGCAAAGGACAGGGTGATGAATGATACAGTGATTAATATCACGGTCATGATGGTGCACTTTCAGCCATACTGTACCACAGCTACTCTCTGCTTTCCTACCATGGCAGGGGCACCACCTGTGGCGAAAAACAAAAAAACAAAAAAAAAAAACAACTAACATGCACCCAAGTCGTAATGAGTTACATCTGTGGACTTATATATCTTAGGAAATGCATACTGCACTCTAAAGAGCTGCACTGAGTCGTGTCAGTGCATCATGTTCACATTTCTGTTGCTTTTGAAGCTGACATTGGGATTTTCTTGATTATTATTTATTTATTTATTTATTTTTTACACAGCACGTTTTTTCCGTTTACCCTCAAGTAAAGTCTCAGCCACCACATTCAAGCACTCTTTTCCCATCTCTTCTTGCGTGCTGCTGGGCTGTAAATGAATGCGAAAGGACTTTGTCATACTGAGCTCTCAGTTTGGCTATTTTATACTGTATATTTGCTCTAACTACAGTATGCATGTTTATTTTCAGTTGCTTTTTATTATCGCCATGGTTTCTTAACATAGGAGACACATTAGAGTTAAACTTCCCAACAGAAGAATAAACATAGACTTCTTTCATTTTTTACATTTGATATTGTTCAGTTTTAATAGTCTCTTTCTTTCTTTCTTTCTGTCTGTCTGTCTGTCTGTCTGTCTGTCTGTCTGTCTGTCTGTCTGTCTGTCTTTCTTTCTTTCTTTCTTTCTTTCTTTCTGTCTTTCTTTCTTTCTTTCTTTCTTTCTTTCTGTCTTTCTTTCTTTCTTTCTTTCTTTCTTTCTTTCTTTCTTTCTTCCTTTCTTTCTTTCTTTCTTTCGAGTCAGTTTTGGAGTTGTTTTTTTCATACACTGTCCATACTTGGTAAACCATTCGATTAATTGGCACTGTGGAGTTTTTTTTTTTTTTTTTTTCTCTAGATTGCCTGGTATTAATCAATTCTCATTCATCAGAATTCACTCAGTCCTGGTCCAGACCACTGTCCGCCATTTAGGGAAGCTTGCTCTGTCTAATCTAAGACTAATAATCAGAAACAATTTTTTCTTTTTTTTTCTTTTCCAAAGTAAATATGGTAACCTTTTGTTATGTGATGTTCATTTAAACTTAATGGAAGGATTCTCAAGTGCCAGTGTTTTGTCATAATCAGGGAAGACAATCCCTCTAAGTGACCTTCTATAAGAAAACCCCGCGTCTGGCTTGTTGCTCTGTCATTCCCATGGCACCATTTATAGTATGAATGTTCTAACAGCTAACCAAGCCTTCTTCATTTCATTTTTTCTTTAAATAACTTTTATAAAACTCAACATTGAGGGTTTTTCATGGATTAACATTTACTTACATTTGGACACAATATTAGAATCAGTTCCTACTAAAAACCCCTACTTTTTTTTTTTTTTTTTTTTTTGTTAATCAGACATGTTGTTGGAAAACAGCTAAAAATGTGAAATCCGGAAAATAAGTACAGTATGTTATAAAAGGGATGATTTGTTTTCATTAATTTCCAGTCCCTGTGTTCTGACTGTATAGGAAAATGCACTTTCGCAAAAGGCTGTTCAGGGGAAGTTCATTTAAAGCTACAGACTAAAACAGGATGCGTGGAAATAAATAAAGAAATAATTCTAAATATTATATGATAAATGATCTAAACATGTGTCATGTGTTCTTCCTTTCTTACTCAGCACCCTTTGACCATCCAGATGTGAGAACACAATATCAACCCTGGCATTAAACTGTATTATATGCATATAGTATAATATATAGACACCTAAATCACAATAAATCATCATAAACCCACAGTACAGATCAGCACAAGTTCAGCTCCTTCAGAAGCAGTGCTATGCTCAGGCACAAGTTCAACTCCGACACTGCAGTTGCTGTTTTCGCAGGTGGATCTGTCACAGAGCACTGCCTCACGCCTACTATAAATTTCTAGCCGGGGGATTTTAAATATTCATCGATTGCTTTAAAGCCTACGAACAAAGAATTTGCCCCACTCTGGAAGGTTAAAAAAAAGAAAGAAAAGGAAAATAAAAGAGGCAAGGATCCCAGAGTAGGCTGTAAATGTATTCTTCTTCACTTTAAACCAGATGATACGAGGCTCCCTGAGCTCCTCGTTATCGCACATGCTTTATACGCACACCTACAGTAGCATCCAGGAAGAAAAAAATGAAGGTTAATTAAAAAGCATTCTGAGGGAGGGGGGGGACTTTATTGATTCTAAGCAATTTTGTTGATCCTTCAGCATAAATACAGAATGAAACAAGGTAAAGTGCAAAGTAATAATCATTTAAGAAGGAGAGAAAGATGCAAAAAAAAAGTATAAAGAATGTCAAGAAAGTATAAAGGTGCCAGGTAAATTTACAAAAAAAAAAAAGGAAATAAATAGTGGAATAAAAAAAAAAAATAATAAGAGTAAGTTTAGCTATACAATACAATCACAAAAATATATAAGGAAAAATTAAATATAAAATACAAAAACATTTTTGTAATACCAAAAAATCATTTGTACAAATGTAGCATCATTTGAAATGGAAATAAAAATGGGAATAAATGGAAATGTGGAAAGTGTGCAAATGTGCATATATGTGCAAATGTGCCATGTCCGTAGTGTCCGGGGTAATGTCCATGAGTGTCCATTACTATGAGGTATGCAAAAATGCAGAGGTGTTTTAATCCAGTGTAGTGATCTGGTTGAGAGACGGGAAGAAGCTCCTCCTCAGGCTCTCTGTATTGGCCTTCAGGAAGCAGAAGCGCTTTCCTGTCTGCAACAGAGAGAGAACAGTCCATTGCTGGATTGGCTAAGGTCCTTCAAGAACTTCTACTACTTCTCCTCCTTCCTCTACTTTACGCTTACGTCTTATTCTGACAACAGCTACTATTGTTATGATTTACACCTCTGTTTCAACGACTAGACCTGACCACCTGAAACAACCCCAGTTCACACTGTCACACTGCCTCCAGAGGCTTGTACAGTGGCTATTGTGTATGATCTGGAATAGGGTCAATCCAGACTCATTAGACCACGTGACCTTCTTCTATTGCTCCAAAGTCCAAACTTTATGTTCTGTAAATAAGTAAAGCCTCCTATTTCTCTTAAAGCTATGTTTTGTCCCAGTCCTGTGAGTTCTCGTCACATTGTATGCGTGGGGAAATTCTCTTACTTCCACTATTATACCTGTACATAGCTCCGATTTACACGTGGCATTTTTTATGATGCAACTTCATCAAGTGTTTAAATGCTCGTCATTCCTATTTTTTTTTCACCCATGTTTCTTCTGTTAAAGTTGATTTTTCAGCACTACCCTTATTGGACAGTTCTCAACCCAGTTCCAGGTACGTCAAATGTCCTAAGCTGGTGTCTTTGCTTGATGCAGAACACTAATTTAACCCTTGTAAAAAAAAAAAAAAAAAAAAAAAAAAGAAGAGTTTTAGACTCACTGTTTCAGTCTGCAATGACTCGAGCATGTAAACACAACCTTTACATTTTTTTTTTTCCCAGCTCAGAGAGAACCTTTCCATTTTTCTCAATCACCGAACAGAGTGAAAGTGAAAGACCTTATGCTCAGAATCAGGAAGCCTGCGTGTCAGGGGAGAGAGAGATGGCCTCAGGTGCATATTGGGATTGACAAGGTCGCTCAGGAGAAAGCAAAAATGTTTACTCGGCAGAAATCTCTAGAGGGAGGAGTCCGATGCATTCTCATCTCTTTTGATATTTACACATTGCAGAGGATGTCTTTGTAAATTATGTATCCAGTAACGCTGGAACATTTTTCTCTCATTTTCCCGTGGCTTAGAGTGGGATGACTTCTCTTCAGTCTTCCAAATCCGCACATGCGATATTTCGTGGGGCTCAAACGTTGTGTCATGCTCCTGATTTGCCGCGGGATGTCATGGTGGAAAATATATATATATATATATATATATATATATATATTTTTTTTTTTTCTCACAACCCTCGTCTAATTCTAATAGCCTCTCGTTTTAATGGGTTGCCCGGTTGGTTTGGTGTGTTTTTGTGTGCCTATGCCTGTGTGTGAAAGAGAAGTGGTTACATCTTCAGCAGGACTGTTCGAGGGCATGAAGATGGACAGACGGCACAGAAAAGAGAAGATGACGACGACAATCCTTTCAAGGACCAGGGAAATGAGAGTGAAACTTTTGCTCTGTCGGTCACACGGACCAGGCTCTAATAACCAGTCCACAGGTTTCTCTTCCGCATCAACAACGCGGTCCGTCTCTCTGATCAGAACACACCGTCACTGAGAGCTGAATGCCGATGAAGCCAGGATCAGCCTCCAGTATGAGAAGAGTTACCAGAAGCAGCAACTGTTCTCTGGCTTCTCAGCATGGATTCATCAGCTTGAAATATCACAAACGTGATCATGGTGTCGTTCTCATATATTTAAACATTCTCGAACAGACAAGTTCCATAAGAGGATGGAATTATTATGGAATTATCTATATGCATAGGAGGTCGTTTTCTGCTTTTAAAGCTACAAATCCAGCAACACTCTATCATGTAAACAAGCGCAGTTTTATTTGATGCGTAAAACCTTAAAACTGCAATTCCTAGTTTGGGATTTATGAGTGCACTCTATAAATTAGACAACTAGGAGGCATTTACAAAAAGCTACAAGCGACAAGTCACAGTGTTAATACTGTACATCATGTGAAGCCAAATGCAAAAATGAAATTCCAGTTTCCAAAGTAACTACTGTATTCAGCACATTTGTGTTGCCGTGTTAGAAATCATCACTCACACTGTGTTGTTTCATATAAAAACCCAGAGATGTCATGCTACTGTATCATGGGCGTCTATTGGAAATCTTAAGGCTCGTTGGATGAATGGAGGTAGATGTAAAAAAAATTAAATAAATAAATAAATAAATAAATAAATAAATAAATAAAAAAGTTTACTCAATGTGTACTGGATGGTGTGCTCTTTGCTTGGTGCTCCTAGACACAGTGCTTCTCTATATGATTGAGGCAGAACGTAGTAACCAGCTGCCGATCAGTGAAATAGCATTGGACACGACTGACATGTTAAACTTAAACATACAGCATCAGTGCTGGTCAGAATCACTTAGAGCTGCTGTAATGTTGGTTAAAGTAATGTCGCCTAATGCAAAAGTATTTTTTCACTTTTGTAAAAGTGTTTTTGATGCTATGTTCTTCTCCTTAATTAGGAACTACTATGCATAATGTATACAATGAATATAATCTTCTACCCCATACTGTAACTACCTTCCACTTCTGATATTAGCTAGCTGTGTCATTCTGCTCATGCTACTGTAGCTCAGCTGCTTCTTGACACAACAAAGCAAAGCAAAGACTGCCACCCATCGAACAGAATTTTAGATAAGCCTTCTGATATGCATAATGTATTTCCTGTATATTGAGGAGAGATGTCAAATGTAAAACTGCTAAGCACTGTTGGAGCGAGCGTGGTATTGCAGTTGATGCGATGACAAGCGTTATTCGAACAAGGTTGGGACAATGTTAATATTGAAAGATAAAAACTTTCAAATAAACCTTGATAAAATGACCCTGAGATAACGTTGAATGAACGACCCAAACACGATGCCTCAGATGCAACCTGAAAACAACAAAATTATAACCTTCTTTGGAACATTTATCCCAATTAACAAAACACCTGGTATAGTTGCTCACATTTTTTAAAATTTACTTACATTTTTACATTTTAGTGTATTTAGTGTCTACCCTATATCCGTGAATTCTGACCTAGAGACTGGGACGGACACAACAGTTTCCAGAACACAGCACCTGTATCTCATTTCATACTCCTCTTTTTCCTCCGTTTCATTTTCTTTCAGAAATATTACTACTGTTAGGAACCTCCACTAGAGGTCACTGTTCATGTCTGTGTAGTTCTTGTTGGTTGACTCAGTTTCCCAGAAGGCACCTCAGTCAGGTGATGAGTGCTCACCTGAACTGAGGTGGCTCATTAAAACCTCTATAAATAGCAGTTTGTTCTGGGAAACTGGGTCGAGCATTGTTTGGGCTGTTGGTGGCTGTTGGTGGCTGTATTACCGTCATGTGGGCATTCCTTTTTGTTACTTTAAGTTTATATTTGGTTCATGTTTTGTAACCTTTGTTTTCAGAGGGCTCTAGTTTTGTTTTCTGTATGTTCCTTGTTCTGAAGGATTCATGGAGCTGCCTTGTTCAGTGTTTAGTTAGGCCGTGTCTCCTCCTGTGTAAGTACTGTTCTGTCTTCTGGTTTATTCCCTTGTATGTGTAGCCACATGAGGGCTTAGCCATTAATACGGTTAGCCGCTAGAAGGCCTTGACGGCTAGTAGGGTTAGCCCCTAGTAGGGTTAGCCTCCAGTAGGGTTAGCCTCCAGTAGGGTTAGCCTCCAGTAGGGTTAGCCTCTAGTGGGATTGACAGTTAGTGGTTCTGGTCGCTAGTAGGTTAGCCGCTAGTTTGGTATAGCCCCATGTGTGCTCTGCCTTTTGTCTTCCGGTCCCCTAGGTCAGTACTAACCCGGTTAGCCACTAACCCCATTAGATACTAACCTGGTTAGGTCAGCATCCAGTCTCTCAGTATTCCATGTAGCTACTAACCTCACTAACCACGCGACCCGAACTCTTCGTAAAAAGGACTCTTCTAAAAAAAAACGATAAGACCGTGTTTGTTTTCTTGCTTTCTTTAAAAGACTGTTCTCTTCCCTTGTTGTATTCCTTCCGTGTTTCCGTGTCTCCGTGTTTTAGTGTGCCTCTGTGTCTCCCGTGATCCCAGTCTGTTTAAAACCCCCGTTCTTATGCACTCCCGTTTTCTCCCCTGCCAGCTCTGCGCTATTTTCTGTTTATTTATTAATTTCTGGTTTGCTTTTGGTTTCTGCTTATTCCCGTGTTTGATTTCCAGTGTTGAGTATCTTGTTTTGGTTGAACCCCGTGTTTTGTTTTCACCTGATTTGGTAAATAAATTGCCCTGCCGGGCCACATCTGTGAGTTCCGTTGGTGCGTGACAACTATGAGGTGCATATTAGCTCCCTAATTACTATTATATAGTGGATTTGGCAACATTGTGTTGGGGTCATTTATTCATCATCATGTAGTCCAGATTGCTCCACCGCCATTTCATCAAAGTTGTTCTAAGCCACATCTAGCCCCTCATGCTCCATGTATAACGTCGTAAAAGACCCCGGACTTGAGAGGTTTATTTCACTTTTCCTCCCCATACAAACTCTTCTGAAGGCTCTGAACAGCTAATCTTGCCAAGTATGCCCATAACATACACAAGTGTTTTTGATCCAGTACTGTTGTTACAGTATATTTCTCACTGCTTGTGACCATCTGGAATTGTTACATTTCTAAATGGTATATTTTTGTGATTACAAACTTTTCAGAGGTTTAAATAAATCTCCTTTATTGCTATGCATCGTGTATTTTGTGTGTATAGACATGGGAAATGTATCTCAACAGCTTCTTGAGACATTTACACAGACGTTCACACTTTAATTTATTGGAAAAAATTAACTCTGTGTTGAACGGTTCTTTTTCTTTCTTACTTTCTTTTTTTTTTTTTTTTTTATAAGAAAAAAATACTAAACAAAAGCAATATTTACACCAATCATCCCTCCTTTTGCCACCAGAACTGTGCTGCACTGCCCAATATTAGGTGGGTGGTCCATATGTTGTAGTGTATGTACTGTATGTATATCGACACGAGTCATCTGTAACTCAGCTTTGAATGAACCCTGACTAATGTGTGTCCTTGTCAGTTTGGCTGCTAAGGTTTCTTTACTTGCATTCTTTATACTTTCACTTTTTTTTTTCTCTTTTATTATTGTGAACCATCGATAGGCATGTTTTTTTTCCCCTTTGCACCTTTTTATAAATGCTGAACGTCGCAAGAGTGTACACTACACCTGCTCATAAATAGTGCCAACCTAGAGTTAGAATAGAAATCATAATGAGGTCCGTGGGGCAAACAGGACCTGGAATAGTGAATATGGAGCACTCAGCACATTTTCGAGTTACAAATGTGTCAGCAGCTTCTATGGACTTTCACTCACCTGCATGTAATGTGATTTATTTACATATATCTACAATTTAAAGTCTACTGCAAACTTGTTGCCAATAAACACTGAGTCCAGCTTAATATAACACTGGGGGGGGGAAAGGAACGTTATTTTGTGCTACTGCAGGACCGAATGAGGCCATTAATAGCGTATATGTCAGTGAGAGTATTAACCTGCACTTTCAATTTATTTTCCCATTCAGCCTCGCACCCAATGCCTCTTGGACCACGAAACCTACTAGGATAAAGAGTCTGCTGAGTACTGCTAAATGAAACAAATATACTGTACACTGAACAGGTCATATGCACATATTATATGTCATTATGCCATAGTTCTGCTGCTTTCTCCAAGCAGGTTATTGCCACTTACAACAGGACCTGCCTGGCAGAAGATGTAATGCAAACATGAGCTAAGTCCCCTTGCCAATGTGGTCTTGTCCTTGGCCAAATGACAGCAACATCAGGCGTACAAAACCCCAGGGAAGACAAACCCTATCATCCCCACAGTGCATGCTCCAGAAAGGAACAGCCTTCTGCAGCCAGCAGCGTCCATGGATCAGTGCCACTGGCACTCGAAACTAAAAACAGTGATCAAAAGCCCAGGTCTTCATCTATTCCTGTTGATGTCTGGATCTTGTACAGTAATGGCACAGACCTTCCCAGAACCTGGTAGAAGCAGCCAGTACATTGTATCAGAAGGATGAACACACACGCTGTGTTATGGCTCCCGAGTGGCAAAAGAGATTTGAACTGCTCACCTTAAATGACAAGATAGAATTCTGCAGATTCTGCAGTCAGAATGACAAAATTGGCCAAGCTCTCTGGAGTGAATCCTTTTACATTTTTAAAAATATTTCTCACCTCCATCAGTTCTTGCTTGTTCTTCTATAATAGCAAAGCCTGCCTTGTACAGTAGATGGGAACTGGCAGGGCCGTTATACCTTATTCCAACTCCCTGTTTGACCTTTCATTTCCTAAAGATTGGAGATGTGTATGGAATATGACAGGGTTGACCCCCCTCAATCGGTGATGGATGAGTATGAGTCAGCCGGTGCGTTATATCCACAACGCCGATGCTCTTTTTCTTGTTGTAGCAGTTGGATTTTGTGTTTCCTTCCAAGCTGACGAATTCCATCTGTTGAGCAGTCTGGGTTCCCACGGATTCTGATGAATGGCACAGCATTCGGTAGGCAAAACAAGCACAGAAGAAAATGAGACACACTACAATGGTTTTTAATGAAAGTACTGCAACAAACAAAATGGAACAAATTAACGGGAAAAACGGTGGGGCGCATGAACACTAATGGACAGGGGCTCAGATCCAGAATTTGTACTGTTTAAACTGGAAGGTGCTATGCAAGGACTAGGAATGCTACACTGTATACAGCATTAACTTATATAACTTCTATAAATATAACACAAGAGCATGACACAGTATGCTTGGGGTCAATGCAAATCAGAACAAAGCTCTTCACATTCTGATCTGCTTTATCTGTTGATGAACCATTCCTGTCCTAATGGGCATGGTCTTGTCGATGATGACTAAACCTCTATCCACAGGAGACAATGACTCACTGAATGGTCTGATAATGATGAAAATTATGCTAATTACTGTATATGTCATGGCCTAGATACTCAACCCACCTCCAACTGGATGCCTGCACTGTAAAAAAAAAAAAAAAAAAAACGGACAGATTTTACTTGAAAATACCGTATAATACAACATTTTTTGCATCCTACTTTTTTTACAGGAAAAAATAAATAATAAATATTTATATATAATTTTTATATATATTGTGTATATATATATATATATATATATATATATATATATATATATATATATATATATATATATATATATATATTATTTATATATTATATTTATTTATTTCCTGTAAAAAAAAATACAGAAAAAAAAAATATATATATATATATATATATATATATATATATATATATATATATATATATATATTATTTATTTTGTTTCCTGTAAAAAAAATAGGGATGCAAAAATTTTGTATTATATGGTATTTTCAATTAAGTATATATATATATATATATATATATATTAGTAGTTAATCCTACTACTACAATTAAAATCTATAGCAGGTGGATTTTAGCTGTAGATGCATATATATATAATAATAATAATAATAATAATATACAATGAGCGGGCCCAAGCACCTTGCGCCATCACCACCCAGGTGCACCACACACACTGCACACTGCACACATTATGATGTAATTGGGGTGATGTCAGCCTGGGCCCTAAATATGTGTCATGTCAACTGTGTAGAGAGTGAGAGATATGATTGTGTGAGTGTTAACACTCATGATGTGAGTGTGAATGTGCATGATGTACGAGTGTGTTTATTTTACGAGTGTGTTTGTGTGCATGCGTGTGTGTGTGTGTGTGTGTGTGTGTGTGTGTGTGACTTAACAGTTTGATGATATGTGTATGTGTGTGTGTGTGTGTGTGTGTGTGTGTGTGTGTGTGTATGAAAGTTAAAATTTGTGATGTGTTTCCGCAGAAGCTGGAAAAAAGCAACACACTATGATGTTCCTCGATGTGATGTCACTGAACGTGTCACTCAATATAATGTCATTGAGAAAAAAATGATCACTTTTCAGCATAAGTTTTAAACCATCATCACGGCTGACCCATTTGAGATAATAAAAATCCCTCTGCAATTTTGCATCCTCACTGTGTTTAGATCACATCGGCCCGGTTTGGTGGGCGATCGTATAAATTCCTTAGGAGGAGTATATCAAAATCCATCGGGTGCGTTTTTGCGAACAACCCAAAATAACTGACTTCCTGTTGAGTTGGGTCCATGACATGCAACGTGAAAGTTTTTCAGCTCAATGAGCTCTAAATAATTACCGAGTTTCATGTGCAGACGTGCACGTGTGTACGATCTATGCAGCAACATCTCTTGTGAGGGCCCATGAGGGCCCCGTGCTACATCCGTGGCCCAGACTCTCAGGCCTCCTAACGGCAGCAGATTCGATCCTGGCGGCCAATCTTCATGAGTTTTTGAGCATGTTAAGACCTCGAACTATGTGCGAGACAACCACCTATAGTGCTTGGACCCTAAAAATTACTACACGAACATCAGTTCTTAGTCAACTCCAAATCATTTGATTTTAACAAATGCCATTCGAAAACATGAGAATACCACAATCATTGTACCTATCCCATCAATACAGTATGTAACAGTAGATCTCAGCTGGAGAACGTTGCATTAGTTTCATTGACGTGGCCACTTCTGAAATTCTACAAGAAGTAAATAGAAGAGATGTTACTTTGTACGTAGTGAAAAGAGCTTTCTGATATATGAATGTGGAAAACTGCCTAACCAGCTTTACTGTACGGTTTTGTGATGCCATGTGGACTTTCCCATGGCTCTTTGCCCATAAAACAACCCTCTCATTGCCACAATGTTAATAGTTACTATAGCCCTTGTCCAAACAAAAACACATACAAATAGCGCCTCCTGCTGGAACCCTGTCTAACTGGAAAAAGCTGTTTCCTATTTCCTGAGCTGCTCTGCATGTTCTCCGCAACCTTCCTTTGTTGCCAGAATGTTCTGTGTAACTTAGTGTCCCAAGATGTCTTAAAATATTTAGTAAGATGGACAGTTCTATTCAATTCATGGACAGTTCTATTCAATTCACCACCACTAACCATCACCTGAGGGGAAATCTTCCGAAAGAGTCGAAGAGTGGTGTTCATCACAAGGATGAGACTTCATCGCATCCTTATATTCCTTATCCTAAAGGATAAAGCCTTTATACTACTTTATACAGAACAGCTCAGGATCCTGAGTCTATTCCAGGATTGCTGGGTTCAAGGTGGGAATTTACGCTGAACGGGACTTGAGATCTTTTGAGACTGCCTTGGACGTGGACGCGTTTGTAACCGGGGCGATTTTAAATAGCCATAGGTGCTCGTAAAACAGACACCTTGGCCGGGTCCATCATTCACATGCGTATGGCATTGTTTAACCCACCAGAATTTCCCAACACATTCCGGTTTGACTCGAACGCCCCTCATATAAGTGCAGAAAGGTCTGAAACAATGGCATCAATTAATACTTAAGATGGTATTAGAGAAGCAGCCCTCTGAAGATTTTTAAAACGTATTTATTTGTTTGGTTGTCTATTTATTTATTTATTTTCTTAACTCTTGACTAGGGTTTCCTTGCTGAATAATGTTTTTTTCTAGCTCCAAAATCTTAGATATAGTCTAAAGTTTTTTTCCTCTTTTCCTCAAGAGAGGCAACTTTTGGAATCCGACAGCCACCACAACACCTTCCTTCTATCATCGTGTCTGCAGTCAGATTGTCGGAGTGAAACCCAGCCTGGGGAAAACGCTGAAGAGTCCTGTGAAGTTTCTCCAAACAGTCTGTGTTTTTGTCAGGAGGACCTGATAGACAGGAGGAAAAGACAAGGTGAAGCATGTCCATGTCATTCCATCGGGCATTTACTTTAAAAACAAATCGCTAAACAGTGACTATACAGTAAATACAGATATTCTTTATCGTTACATACATGTGTACACTTTAGTGCAAGGACGACGAAGATACGCTCGGTTTTACATCAGACAGCAGCCTCATCGGAGCTGAGATGTTACACAGCACTAAAAAAAAGAGTAGATCAGATTACTCACTCACTCACTCACTCAACATCTATACCGCTTAATCCTGTATTCAGGGTCACGGGGAGCCTGGAGTCTATCCCAGGAGACTTGGCGGGGTACAACCTGGACAGGGTGCCAATCCATCGCAGGGCACAGACACAAACACTCACTCATTCACACACTACAGGCAATTTGGGAATGTCAATTAGCCTAACCTACATGTCTTTGGGAGGAAACCGGAGCACCCGGAGGAAATCCACCAAGCACGGGGAGAACATGCAAACTCCATGCACACAGAGACGGGAATCGAGCCTGGCCAGGGATCGAACCCGGACCCTGGCGGTGCAAGGCGACAGTGCTAACCACTACACCACCGTGCCGCCACTAGATCAGATTATTTCAAACTATTTACTGTACTGGTGTACTGTTGTCTTTTTATTCCTTGCTGCTGAACTATGGATCATTTTTTTAAAAGTTTGTGAAATTGCCCCGAGCTCATTCCATCGCTTTCTCTCTCTCTGACCAAAGCAGGAACTTTCACATTTCAGTGTCCTGAATTATTGATGAGTCTTCTTGGTCTTTTTCATTCATCATCTGACAGACTGTAAGTGATGACCATACACCAGCGAGAATCTTTCATAATATTCCCCCGTAATATCTGAATTCTTTCTGAAGTCACAGCAAATGAGCAAAATGACTGCAACCGTTATGCAGATTTGTCATAAAGCAGTCAAGATTCATGAACCAAATCTGCACCGGAGCTGGTCCAACTCCAGTAAATGGAAACACGCCAATGGAGGAAATGTGGATCCAGCTCTTCTGCTATTATTTTATGTGTTTGTTTGTGTGCATTTCTTTCTCTTTATTTATCTATAGACAAAAAAAATACATAAAATGACCTAAAAACAGGTAACGCAAAGCTTAATCTGTAAACAAAAACAAACAAACAAACATGCAAACAAACAAACGAGAAGTTATGTGTCTAATGATAACCAATGATATTCAATTTATTCATCTTTATTAAGCATGGTATGGTCAGGATCTCAGGTGATGCAATGCCTGGTCTCTGGAAAATCAGTGCATGGTGTGTAAATATACTTTGAAAGCGATAAAACATAAACAACATTTAATTAAAAAATAATTTAGTTTTGGGCAGCACGGTGGTGTAGTGGTTAGCAGGTTTGATCCCCGGCCAGGCTCGATTCCCGTCTCTGTGTGCATGGAGTTTGCATGTTCTCACCGTGCTTGGTGGGTTTTGGGAACACCAATGAACCTGATCCGCATGTCTTTGGGAGAAATCCAACATGCATGGGAAGAACATGAAAGCTCCATGCACACAGACCCGAGGCGGGAATCGAACCCGGATCCTGGAGATGCAAGGCCACAGTGCTAACCACTACGTCACCATGCTGCCTCAATGCTTTGTTGAAGTGAATTAAATTCAATTCTGTAGATTAAATTCAATTAATGAAAACAACCAGGCTGCAGACAGGCTGGAAAATATCAAAAGAGATTATTTAAAAATTAAGGAAGCCTGGAGAGCAATTCCACGAGACTACATCAAAACTACACCTGCAAGAAATGAGGGCTGGCTCAAGACCTTTGCTGTACATAGCTTGGATACGTTAAAATTAATTGTTATTCGACCAGGACCACAGAGAAATATGTACTATAACAGTGCACAAAGGCTATGTAACATTCAGACACAGCACAGTGCGAGACAAGTGCACAGCAATAAATACACAGAACAACAGAACAGTGTTATCTAAGCAAACCCTAACACAATGGACTGCAAATGACTGTGTAGCGCAGCAAGAATTACTGTATAAAAAACACTCTCAAATATTCCTGAAAAAATATGTTCTGTGTTTCTTGGCTTGATGTGCTGCATCTCAGTTATGACCACGGATTTGAAAGGTTAGGTGTATAAGATGAATACGTCATAGACATACAGTAGGGATTATTCTTGTACTTATTATTTTTTGTTGTTGTTGTAGATATCAAACAAACAAACAAAAACACATACAAATAGCTCCTCCTGCTGGAAGTCAGGGGTAGCTCAGTGGTTAAGGCATTGGACTACGGTTCGGAAGGTCCCAGGTTCAAGTTCCACTACCACCAAGTTGTCCTTGTTGGGCCCTTGAGCAAGGCCCTTATCCTCAACTGCTCAGATGTATAATGAGATAAAAATGTAAGTCGCTCTGGATAAGAGCGTCTGCCAAATGCCTAGATGTAGATGTGGATAGGTAGATATTTACATACATTCATGAGGTCAGGAGTAAACAACTGTGTGTACATAGGAAAACCACTTGTCACTGAAACTCATTTAAAAAAGGCTTCAATTGGCTAGGGAGCCTAAAGATTGGATGTGTGGTCTGATGAGACCAGGGTCTGTTTTTACTAAGTGTCTCAGAGCAGGAAATCTCTGCTACAGTAAGTAGTAAAAATTCCCAGAGTGATGCAATTTTGGTCCTACTTTTAGGAGTAAGAGCAGGTAGTATTGAAGGCTTTGCAAATTGACGTCCACTCACTCTGTTTATCCCTCCAGTTAAACAGATATGACAGAGTTTTCCTTTAATTATTATTACTTTTTACTACCTCCTCTCCCGTTTAGATGGTAAGAGTCTGGCACTGCTCTATTATAGAGGCTTGACACGGCAGTAAATAGAACAGACTGATGAGAATAACGTCATGCAGTTGAGTCACGTATCTATAAGTTCTATCTACGTGCAGAAAGCTTTCACACAACTGACCCTCATTTCACCATGTCACTTTTCCACCATTTAAAACTACACAAATCTGTCAAAACTAAAACAGCCACTATATGTGTAGCCTACTTTTGCATCAATCAAAGTCATAAACAGTGATGTCACATGCTTTCCTAGGAACAGTCCTACTCGTTAAAGGTAAGAGTAGGAAGCTTCATAAACAACATGCTCTGAAGTAGGTGTATTTATAGTCCACAATTAACATTCAGCATAATTCTGAGAAGCTTTGTAAATACATGCCCAGATTGACCCTATTTCAGAGTGATGGGCACATCAGGGGAAGAAGGGAAGCAATGCACCGATCATGCATAGTGTCCACTGTACAAGCTTCTTGAGGCAATGTTATGATCTGGGGCTCAGCTCATGACCTGAATGTACTGAATGACCAGGTTATCACATCTATGGAGTTTTTTTATTTCATTAATGGCACAGGTATATTCCAGCGTGTGAAAGAGTGATTCTGGGAGCACAAGGAATCATTTCCCCATGAATTGGACCAATCAAAATTAAAGACATTCAAATGAAGAATTAGAGTGTGCAACCTTTTTGCAAGCAACCATTTTTTTTATCTTAATTAACAGAAACTGAAATGACATCTTCTCTGCTTATTTGGCCTTGTTCTGCTTGAGATAGATAAATGCTATTAGATGCAATCTATCATTTATCACTCTAGATACACCATTTTAGTAACCTTACTAGGCTTCGTCATCTCTCCCTCGTGGCTAGAGATGGAACCGGCCAAGGTTCACATGGTTTCCAACTGGCCAACCTCAGCCTCGCGACGAGACCTCCAATAATTTCTGGGCTTCGCCAATTTCTGCCACAGGTTCATCCGAGGGTACAGCTCCGTCGCCGCTCCTCTAACCTCCCTGACTTCCTCCAACACGTCCAATAGTGATCAACATGCTTGTTGGATCCAATTCCAACTAGACTTTTAAAAGAAGTGATAAATATAACGGGAGGGCCCCTTCTAAACATTATCAACTATTCATTATATCTAGGTCATGTCCCTAAACCTTTCACGTTGGCAGTAATTAAGCCTCTTCTTAAAAAATCTAATTTAGACCCAAATGATATAATAAATTACAGACCAATTTCAAACCTTCCATTTATATCAAAGATATTAGAAAAGATTGTGCATATTTGGGCTGATACTTTCTTGCAGGAAAACGATATCCTCGAGGAATTTCTGTCAGGTTTCAGGCCCCATCATAGTACAGAAACTGCACTAGTTAAAATTGCAAATGACTTGTTTCTAGCTTCGGACCAAGGCTGCATCTCAATTCTTGTCTTACTTGATCTTAGTGCTGCATTCGACATTATAGATCATGATATTCTCATAGATTGCTTACAAAATCACATTGGTATTCAGGGACAGACGTTAAAATGGTTTAGATCCTACCTGTCTGATCGATTCCATTTTGTAGATCTGAATGGAGAACAGTCTGGTGTAATGCCAGTGAAATATGGGGTGCCACAAGGGTCAGTTTTAGGACCTCTGCTGTTCTCAATATACATACTTCCCTTGGGTAACATCATTAGAAGACATGGGATTAGTTTCCATTGTTATGCTGATGATACTCAGTTATACATTTCCACAAAACCAGATGAAATACCCAAATTGTCTAGACTAACTGAGTGTATTCAAGATATAAAAGATTGGATGACGATAATTTTCTTTTACTAAATTCAGATAAGACAGAGATATTATTTATTGGCCCAAAAACCAGTACACACCAGCTCTGACAATTCAGCCTGCGTTTAGAAGGATGTTCTGTTACCACCAGCTCGACAGTGAAAGACCTGGGTGTGATATTAGACAGTAATTTATCCTTTGAAAATCATATCTCCAACATCACAAAAACAGCCTTTTTCCACCTTAGAAACATTGCCAAGCTTAGGAACATTTTATCTGTATCTGATGCAGAAAAGCTGGTTCATGCATTCATGACCTCCAGACTGGACTACTGTAATGCATTACTGGGTGGCTGTCCTGCATCCTCAATTAACAAGCTACAGTTAGTCCAAAATACAGCCACCAGGGTTCTCACTAGATCCAGAAAATCTGATCATATAACCCCAATATTATCATCCTTGCACTGGCTACCTGTTCAGTTTAGAATTAATTACAGAATAGCATTACTTACGTACAAGGCTCTAAATGGTCTTGCTCCCACATACCTAACCAGTCTTCTGATACGTTACAATCCATCACGCTCCTTAAGATCAGAAAACTCTGGACTACTGGTAGTTCCCAGAATATCAAAATCTACAAAAGGAGGTAGGGCTTTTTCATATTTAGCTCCAAAACTTTGGAATAGCCTTCCTGGCAGTGTTCGGGGCTCAGACACAGTTTCTCAGTTTAAAAGTAGACTCAAGACGCATCTCTTTAATCTGGCATACACATAATTCATTTCTTTACCTCATACTCCAGAACATCTATCCTGAATGGCAACCACGCCAATTCCTTTCACCTGCTCTTTATTTTTCCACCCATCCCGAGGCATCTGGAGATCGTGCCAGCTTCAGTAGACCGAGGCCGACCCTGCGATGTTCCTGAGGCATCCAGAGAAGGACCAACTCCAGCTGGATTCTTCTTCATTTTGGTTTGGATCTACACATGCTGCTCCTGAGCTCCCAGTGATCCAGACCCCCATCTGCCCTCTGCACCTACTGACTCATCCCTGTGCTGAACTGGACTTTGTGTTAATTTAAATAACTTCTGTTATATCGAACTTTCATCTGCAAAACGCACATGATGTTATACAATTTCTGTTATCTGTTATCACCCAGATGAGGATGGGTTCCCTGTTGAGTCTGGTTCCTCTCAAGGTTTCTTCCTATTGCCATCTCAGGGAGTTTTTCCTTGCCACTGTCGCCGTCACCCTTGGCTTGCTCATCAGGGACATCTCATCTCATTATCTAGACACGTTTTTCTTACGCATATATACAATTCCATAAGTCTTCTTTTCATTTTCTTTTCATTTCTGTGAAGCTGCTTTGAGACAATGACCATTGTTAAAAGCGCTATAGAAATAAAATTGAATTGAATTGAATTGAATCATCCCAGACCCATCCTTGCAGTTCGTGGTGGAGGTAGATGCGTCCAACTCCGGCGTTGGAGGGGTATTGTCCCAGAGGTCACCACAGGATAACTGCTCATTTTTCTCCCGTCGCTTGTCCCCGGCCGAGAGGAACTATGACGTGGGCGATCGGGAACTAATAGCCATCAAGTTAGCGCTAGAGGAATGGAGACACTGGCTGGAGGGGACCGCGCTCCCGTTTCTAGTATGGACCGATCACAGGAACCTTAAATACTTACACAGTGCCAAAAGACTCAATGCCCGACAGGCCTGTTGGTCTTTTCTAGGTTCAACTTTGTCCTGTCCTACCGGCCAGGCTCCAAGAACACCAAGCCTGATGCTCTCTCATGTCAGTTCCTTCTTCCCCATGACTCCATGCCATGCGACATGATTCTGCCCTCTTGTTGTCTAGTAGCAGCCGTGGAATTGAACATTGAAGCTAGAGTTAAGCAGGCATTGACCCAGGAGCCCGGCCCAAGAAACATTCCCCCTGATCGTCTTTTTGTTCCTCTCTGTCTATGCTCACAGGTCCTTGATTGGGGCCATAGATCCAGACTAGCCGTCATCATTCAGCAGCGCTTCTGGTGGCCCACGTTGGGGAGGGTTGTTTCCTGCAACATCTGTGCCTGCTGTAAACATGATAACCATCCTCCCGCCGGTCTTCTCAGACCCTTACCCATACCACACCGCTCTTAGTCTCACATTTCGCTGGACTTTGTAACAGGCCTACCTTCGTAACAGGCCTACCTACGTCAGATGGGAACACATGTATCATGACCATTGTCGACCATTTTTCAAAGTCCGTCCACCTGGTTCCACTTCCCAAACTCCCCTCTGCCAAGAAAACAGCAGAACAGCTGATCCTCCATGTTTCCCATCGTCATGGTCTCCCCACTGACATAGTTTCGGATTGGGGCCCTCTATTCACCTCACGCTTCTGGAAGGCCTTTTGTAGACTCATCGGAGTCATTCCTAGCCTGTCTTCTGGTTTTTATCCCCAATCTAACGGACAAATGGAGCGTAAGAACCAAGCAATGGAAGTCGCCCTCATGTGCGTGTGCATGGCCACGCACAATGCTACCACCTGGAGTAAGTTCCTCCCGTGGGTTGAGTACGCTCATAACTCCCTGCCATCTGAGTCCACAGGATTCTCACCATTCTAGTGCTGTCTGGGCTACCAACCACTGCTTTTTCTAACCCAAGAGGAGGAGGTAGTGGTCCCATCGGGCCGACATTTTGTCTGACGCTGCAAACGGACATAGATACGAGCCAGATGAAGCCTGCTGTAAGCATCCAGGTCTTATAAGAGACAGGCTGATCACCACAGTACCAAGGCTCCCCAGGTACCGTGTAGGGGAGAGAGTCATGCTTTTCCCTCTGAGTACCCTCTCACGCAAACTTTCACCTCGCTTCATCGGCCCCTTAACTGTGTCCAAGGTTATCAATCTATGTGCCTGCGACTCCTGCTCCCATCTTCTATGCGACGGATCAACCCGACGTTTCACAGCTACTATGTATTGTAAACTGTCCACTAAGCATCGCTTCACGTTTTGGCTCAACATTCTCGCGGACGGATCTAACGGCTTCGAGATTTCACTTTCGCTCCTCTCCACGGCACACAACTTCAGGTCACCCAGCCCAAGCATCTCATAATCATCTCATAACAATCATCTCTGCATTTGGATCCACCTCTTCGCCCCTTCGTCGCTCATTCGTGACACCTTGTAGTTAATTGAGCACATACCTAGTATCACTTCAAGTGGATAGGACCAAAAACAAATCAGTTTATTAGCTAATAACACATCAACAACTCCTCCTAAATGAGCATTCATTGTCTGGTATTTGAAAGTCAACAGACTGAACACAGAATTTGACCAGCATAAAACACAAGAAACCAAAATTCACTTTTCATGAATCAACACAAAATATGCCTTACTCCCGATGTGCACTTGTGTCGGCTCACACACATGAGCCAACCTTATGCGTAAGGAGTCTGAGGCATAGAGGAGGTTCTTTCTGCTCTATCCCTAGTCCACCAGGCCACAGGGGACCTTTACTAATATTGAATTCCACATTTGAACATGGTAAAGCATTCTTTAAACTTTACATTTGCACGTTTTTAATACCAAAGCAGCAACATTTTTAATTTCTTAGACATGATCACCTGAAACCTGTTAAGATGTGTTGACAAGATAATTAGGCTTAATAGGTTTAATTGTAATGGCATGCTGGCAAAGTGGTTAGCACTGTCCTCTTGCACCTCAAGGGTTGGGTTTGAATCCCACCTCTGGTGTGCGTGTGTGTGGTGCTTGCAAGTTCTCTCTTGCAAGGGTTTCCTTTCCTCTGGTTTCCTAGCACAGTCCAAAGACACGTAGTTAATTAGTGTTTCCAAATTGCCCTTTTTTAGTCTAAATGTTCTTACATACACTCAAATTTTGACAAGATATGCCAACGCGTATTGTGTGTTTTTTCTACTACCATTGGTGACATTTTTGCCCAAGAAGGTGATAAGTTATAGTGATGTCTATGGTGCATCATTACTTTTCCTGAACAACTTCCCCCATGACAGCTTCTTCAGGAGAAAAGGTTGTGGCACATCCTGAGGCTGATCTCCAGCATGTCCATCAGCTTTATTAAGACTAATGATTTCTTTACCAATCTTAGCCCTGAGGTTGTCATGATACACTCTACAGAACCAAGGGTGAAGAAGGACAGTGCTTCACTTTAGTTAATGGATTGATTTGGTGTCATATTTTAACTGAACCTTGACAAGAACGTTTGATTTTTTCTTCCTCTGGCCAAGAGAGAATTTTCTTCCTTGCATGCAGATATCTTCTGGAATTAAGAAGATTTATGGTTGCAATGATGAGATTGTCATGTAATCCTCACTGGATATCTTGGTTGTAGGGATGATAATATCATTATATCACACAAGCCTAATTGCCAATTAATAAGTCAGAAGGTAAACACAAACACATGCAGCTTTGCTTATCAGCCTACATCAATTAAACATGCAGATACTTCATTTGAAAGAGCTTAATCCATGATTTTGATTTCCTAAGACTTCTCAGCATGATAAGGGGATGTCTCAAAGCATCCAGGATTAATCCACCCACTAGCAGGGATATTTCCCTCTCACTCTCTCATTCTTTATCCTGTACAGGATCACAGGAGGCCTGGACACTATATCTCAGGAGACTCGGGACACAAGGTGAGATTGCCGAACTCCATGCATACCCGAGGTGGGAATCAAACCCTCAACCCTGGAAGTGCCAGGCCAAAGTGCTAACCACTACGTCAACAAGCCACCTCAGAGAAAGTTAACGACCACTAAAATATAGAAAAATCTAGACCCATAACAGAGAAATAACTAATATAAATACAATATAATGAATGTTAATAGGAAACAGGCAAATGCATTGGTAGGAATGAGAGTGTGATAATGTGTAGGCTGGACTGGATTGTAATTTTGTGGTGACTAAATTAGTAATGGATTCAGGAGTGCAAGCGATATGGTTGCTGTTATATATCCTGAGCCCCTTGATGACCCAAATGACCCAAATTCTGGTCCCCCAAACCTTGATGAAGCCAAACTTTTTCAAATCACCGTAACACTGTAACTCAGGGGCCAATGGAATTGTCTATACCTACTTCCACTTTACAGCACACCTGGCCACTGGTGCTTCGCACTCTTTGTAATAGGATGCCCATGACAAAGTAGAAGCTTGGAGGAGGACCACCGTGCTTATAGGGAAACATTAGGCCCATGCGGCAAAGGGGGATGAGTACAAATTTGTGGGGAAACAAAATTCTTCAACAGCACCCTCACCCTGTGTAAAAGCCAGATGCCTTTATTGTCTATTTTTTAAACTAAACGTTTCAGATTGTTTTAAATTTTCATCTTAATTTATTAATAAAACAACAGCTACCCTTTGAGAACTACACACAGAGGTTTAATTATCTTCTTCTTTTTTTTTGTTGTTGTAATGTGCAAGTGATGCTGGTGAATGATTGCACAGTTCCCACAGACAAATGAGTCTCCTCCATAAGTTGGCGAGAAGTAATCTGTCTGTTTTTTCAAGGGTCAGGTGTTCCACTTGCTGTACCTTGGGTAAAACCTATACATTATTTAAATGAACAATTTCTGTCTGATCTGTCAGTCACTAGCCATGAAATTAGTTCATCTTATTTATTAATTATTATTATTATTATTATTATTTATTATTATTATTATTATATTGTTATTTTAATAATTATTATTAATATAATATTATAATAATATTATTATTATAATTATTATTATTAATACTTATTAATTATTAATTAATTATATTATTATAATTAATAATAAATAATATGAATGTGTTACTATTATTTGTTATTAATTATTAGATGGTGGCTCAGTGGCTCAGTAGGTGTTTTGCCTGCCATGCGGATGGCCCAGGTTTGATTCTCTGCCAATGCCCAAACCCCACCCAGTGGATGCAGTATCTTACCGGGAGCAGCCAAAAAACCTACTGTGGTTTGTTATTATCATGAACCAATCCAACTTAAATTTAATGGAAAACAAGTTGGGGTCATTTTAGTCAAGTTTATTTATATAAGTTGGTTTTAATTCCCTACCTGTGTTTTAGTCTGTGGTCAGGGGTAGCTCAGTGGTTAAGGCATTGGACTACTGTTTGGAAGGTCCCAGGTTCAAGTCCCACTACCCCCAAGTTGTCCCTGTTGGGCCCTTGAGCAAGGCCCTTAACCCCAACTGCTCAGATGTATAATGAGATGAAAATGTAAGTCGCACTGGATAAGGGCGTCTCCTAGATGTAGATGTAGTCTTTTGGATTTGTGAGCCAGATTGGTTGATGAGTCTGTAGGTTTTGTATCAATCTGCATTTTGACCCTTGCTATAGATTAATATTTATTCTTAGCATAACTAAGCATTACAATAATTACACATCACAGCTGGTGCACAATACAGCCTGGACTTGATTCAAACCATAAGCAGGGCCTCTGCATTTTGGCTGTAATGTTTAACGATTCATTGCTGGTGGGGTTTCAATGTCCTGCGTAATCACAATCTGGACAAAACAAAAGGAAAGAAAACGAATAAAAAAAAACATTAAATTCTCACGAGACTGAAAAGACCCTTTGCCTCTCTAATTATTTTTCCCCATCTACTCCACAATATTGTGTAAATGTCTTTTGAGTGTCTAAAACAATGCGGCTTGCTCTTTAGTTGAATTCATTATCCTAGTGGTAAAAAAAAAAAAAAAAAAAAAACCAATAAGAGAGGAAGAGAAGGACAGCGGTGACCATGACATTCAAATCGAGAGGCACTTATTTCGCTCCTTATCACATCAGTTAAATGGACGTACTCGAGTTATTACAAAAGACGCATAAACACTCTGACAAAGCCAAGATTAAATTAGGAATTATCTGGCTGTTGTTATCTGAGTTAATAGCGCATTGCTGTTGAATCGAATGAGCTTCATCTATTATGTTAGAGGATCCAGAGTAACAATTTTCATGGGAACTTTTATGATTGATGCGGTACATAAAATAATATATTTTTATTTATTATTTTTTTTTTTTTATGAAATTGTTTTACAAGAATATGTTCATTTAACATGTATACAAGGAGTCTCCAGTGTTGCAAATGTTGTGTATGTATATGTGTGTGTGTGTGTGTGTGTGTGTGTGTGTGTGTGTGTGTGTGTGTGGAATACAAATCAATTATGCATGAAGGGGTGTTTATATGTTAAGACACTACATGTGCATTATTCTAGTCACAATTCTTTTTTTTTTTTTTTGACTTTGACTTGAATTGTTTATTGGACTTTTGGACGTCTTTTCTGCCGCCATGTGACAGAGACTGCTGGATTTGTGTTTTAATTATCAGCGCAGCAGGGCATGGTCCTCCCTGCATATTGCATCTGAAAATGTTATTTTCCTTTTCCCGTGACAAGCCATTGCCCTCACAGTGGTGCACAACGAATCTGCCATTGTGAAGGGAGGGGAGATTTTTTTACTTTGCTGTATTTTTACAGAAAAAAAAAAAGCTATATACAGAATGTGGTGAAGTTCTGACGCTATATTTCACTTACGATAAAAACCATACCTTGTGCCGTCATAGGAGGATAATAAATGACATCATACTTGTATCCGTTTACGCGTTAAACAATTATTCCCTCACCAGCCTCACTTTTTAATCGCAGCTGAACTACAGCAAGCAATACTAAAAAAAAAATTCTAAAAAAAAAAAAAAAACGTTAATCAACTCATTAGCAATGCTGTCGTATAAGGTCAATAACAGACAAACCCACTAGTGACCTGAAGTCCGGATCATTTTACCTACTCAGATCGTTGCGGCTTGTTCAGCAAAATGAAAGAACCTTTTTTTTTTTTCCCCCCGAATCATTTAATTTACTGTATTTTGTTCATTTGAGCAAAATGTAAAATGTTACGTGCTACTGTACTTCCCTAACATCTACTCCTTACGAAAGCGTTGATCATACAACAAACAAGACAAAACTATAATGTTATAAAAAGATGACTTCATTATTTACCTGGGTGTTATTCGATGTTAGGCTTATGGGGCTGTGACATGATGGACTGAAGACGCGGAAATATCGAACAAATCATTCCCTGAGACGACTTGTTCTTCCCGAGTTACATGTAAGATTCGTTCAAAATGAACAAATCTTTCAAGAGATTACACATGAGTTACTGAATATATGTTCATGTGATCGGCAAGTTCTGTTTTGTTCAAACAGCGGCAGTTTTGTTCAATCCAACGATCACCATCACGTTGCGTCAGTGGAGAAGCTTCCATTGCTTCCTCGCACTGCTGTCTGATATCGTGCTTAATACAGTACATACCAACATCCTGAATGGTTTCTTTTTTTCGAATATGGAAAAGTCCTTAACTTAAAAGAGTTTCATTAAATTCACCAACAAACCATTAATCATCTCATCGTCTATACTGCTTTATCCTGTGTACAGGGGGACTGGAGCCTATCCCAGGAGACTTGTCTATCCCTGTCCCTGGAGACTACCCCGTGAGTTCATTCACACACTATGGCTAATTTGTGAACGCCAATTATTCCAATCTGCATGTCTTTGGACTGTGGGGGAAAAAAAAAAAACCCGGAGAAACCCACCAAGCACGTGGAGAACATACAAACTCCATGCACACAGACCCGAGATGGGAAGCGGAACCCAGACCCTCGAGGCGCAATGTGACAGCGCCAACCACCAAGTCTCCGTGCCACCTTTGGTGAAGTGTAGATGTTCTCAGAATGAAATCAAGCTTCGATTTCATGATGACTTCCTGAAAGGAATCAACAGCATCTTGGTCAAATGTTCTTAAGGTATTTAAGACTATGATCATCAAAAAAAAGTTGCTGACATTATATTAGTATAATGTCATAAACCTTAGTAGTGTTCATTAATTAATGCCTTGGGACATGTCATGGGAGCCTATCCCAGGAGGCATAAGGCAGGGTACACCCTGGACACAGGGCACACACACACATTCTCATATCTGCATGTCTCTGCACTGTGGTGGCAAATCAGAGCACAGAAGCCGACCAAGCACTGGGAGAAAACTCAACACCCAGGAACACAGACCAGAGGAGGGGTTTGATTCCTCAACCTTGGAGGTGCGAGGCCACAGTGCTAACCACTACATGCAATTCTTGCATATTACAACTGACTGTCCAGCCCTTTAACGTGCCAAATGCACATATAATATTTACTGTAAATGTTTGAATATCTAATGTAAACAAAACCTGTGCATTATGTAAATTTGTAGATTTTCTGAACTGTACAACTGTACACAAGGCGGTGATTGCACAGGATACAACAGTTCTACTGATTCATGGGTAATTCTCGCAGCTATTATGATAATCATTTAGCAATCTAGATGTTAGACGTTAGACAAAGCGATGGCTGGCAATCAGAGAGGGTGAAGGCTTACATATGCTGCTCTTGCTCATACAAAGTTCGGGACAAAGTAAAAACGCGAAAAGAAAAAGTCATCCCCTTATCGTTCCGCATACTGTATATGATCTCCTAGACACACAGTGGTTGCTGCGATTGACATGCTCCCACACGGGTCGCATGGCAAAGCAATTTGCCACCTTGGAATATTTTTCCCATCTTGCAACACTTTTTGTTTTCTATTTTACTTATTTATTTGTATTCTTTTTCATTTTTTTTTTACTGATTTTATGCAATCGATTTGCCTGCCTACAACTGTCACCTCTTCCCATGACGTTTTATTGACTGTTAAACTTGGTATTAAAACTAAATGGAGGTTTGCACCTCTAAGGGATAAAGAGATAATAATAATAATAATAATAATAATAATAAAATAAAATAAATAAAAAAAAAACAATAGTTTGGCTAATAAAATTCACATTAGGTTTAGTTCAAACCCAAAGCGAACCATCCCATCTGCCCATAACTGAAGACTGAAATCCAAAGCATCGGAAATACAGCTTGGCTTTTATGAGAAAAGCCACTTTTTTTTTTTCCCCACCCCGCGGCTGCAGCGCTGCTGTAGCACCTCCGCTGGGTTTGATCAGGTAGATATCAACATCTGACTTGAGAGTTGGAATCTGTTTAGTACAACCTGCTGTGTAGTGATTTCTAAGAGTGTATCAGTCCTGCCGTGTTCGACCATCACCACTACCATCCTCCTCCGACTGGTGCTGCTGTTGCTTTGGGGAGAGAAAGGTATGCGCCGCCGAGTCGTGCTTAGAGATTGAACAGAGCTTTGTAAAAATGAAAAAGTTTCCAAGATGAAAAGTAAACACTAGACTAGAATCAACAGGCTCGTACCCTCGACCTTGGGTTTTTAGACTTGTTTCGCAACAAACCCAATGATTTGGGCAATGTTGAGGGTCCAGGAACAAACTTCCGACTAATGTGCGTTAACTGATTTGATCCCATCAGCTGAATCTCTCCTCTCCGGCAGCGGTATATTGCCGTTAGCTTTTTAAACATGTCCTTGCGAGCATAATATGACTCTTTATTTCAGCAATACTGTACTGTACTTCTCGGGAAACGTGTTTGTCAGTACAAATTGGATCCGTGTAGCTGTAAGCACCTTTGGCCATAACACAAAGTAAAGTTCATATGGATGACAGACACTGATGTAAGGTTGTGATGCCTGAGGTGTTTAAACTGCACTGTTTAGCGACTGCAGTGCATTTATTCCTATAGACACTTTGCCAGCCTTTTTTTACTCTCTTCATCAATCGACCACTAATGAGCACGTAGGATCCGAGAGATTTGAGAGATCGTTCTCAGTAAAGTCGTGACACTGACAGTGCAGCAAGCTGTCGGTTTCCTAACAACATTAAAATGGCATGATCTTCAACCACTAGCGTTGTACATACAGTACATAGTGTGCTTCCTTCCGCATTTAAAGGTCCTATATTTTACGTTTTCTTTAATACACATCCCAGAGCTCCCCCAAGGTGTGTCCCAGTAACTACTTCAACTATCCATTCATTCTCTCCATCTGTTCTACCCGTTCCGAGGGATCTGGAGATCGTGCCAGCTTCAGTAGAAAGAGGCCAATCCTGCGAGGTTCCTGAGGCATCCAGAGAAGGACCAGCTCCAGCTGGATTCTGCTTTGTGATGGCTTGGAGCTACACATGTTGCTCCTGAGCTCCCGGTGATCCAGACCCCCATCTGGCCTCTGCACCTGCCGACTCGTCCCATGTTAATTTAAAGAACTTCTGTTATATCGAACTTTCAGCTGCATAACAAACACGATGTTGTATAATTTCTATCCGTTATCACCCAGATGAGGACGGGTTCCCTGCCGAGGCTGGTTCCCCTCAAGGTTTCTTCCCATTACCATCTCAGAGAGTTTTTCCTTGCCGCCGTCGCCGTCACCCTCGGCTTGCTTATCAGAGACATTTCATTCATCATTCACTCATTCATCTCATTATTATCTAGACACATTTTTCCTCACACATACATAGATTTTCTTTTTAAATGTTTTTTTTTTTTTCATTCTTGTAAAGCTGCTTTGAGACAATGAACATGAATGAATAAAATTGAATGAAAACTAAAAGGCGCCTCAGATAATACATTTTTAAGACCTCAAACTTCTGTTTTTACTTATTGTCCAAATGTGCTCCGTATCAGCAAGCCAGGGGTGGGATCAACTTATATGAGGTCACAATAGGGAAAAAAATTTGGATTTGATTTTTTTAAGCCTGGGCCAATAAAATGAAATAAAAAAAAAAAAGGTAAAAAAAAATGTATGGATTTTTCTCTTTTTTATTCTTTGTGTGTGTTGGTTGGTTGGTTGGTTGGTTGCCCACGCTAGAGACCCATCTGAATGTCTAAAAAGTGAATTTTTACATAACAAGCCCCCATCAAATATGCTTCACATGGCAATGGAACACACTCAACACTAAAACTAAAATGCACAACCTGAAAGCAGACAAGACCCGGTGCAAGAAGACACTTGGATGTGAACATCTGTTGGATCTGAACTCTTTTGCATCTACAAGGTCACAGATGCCCATCATTGACAGGTTTCACTGCCACAGAGAAAGCATGGTGCTGACTGGGGCCAACATTTATGCCAAACATTTTCACGTTTTCTCAACATATCTTATAATTTATTTTGTGTTCAATTTCTGAGTTTATTGCCTGTTGAGATTATTTACTGTGAACAAATGATGAATATTCTTTCGGAGACCAGGTTTCACGGTGGTGCACCTGAAAACTGTAGGTCTATAATGACTCAGTTATTCTAATTAAATTGGAAATGTTTCTATAGCAACAAATTGCACAAAGCGGGCAAAGTGGCAGCTTATTGTGATGAGACTCTGGGTTACTGATCAGAAGGTCAGCAGTTCAAGCCCCAGCTCCATCAAGTTGCCCATAGTTTGGATATACGAAGAATAAAGAATTTCACTGTGCACTAATGTATATGTGATGAATGAATAAAGGATTGGCTTTACCAACACTTTCACATGAACGGAAATTCATTTTGGTTCATACGACATACTAACCGATGACTAATCCAGACCTGGGCACAAAATTGTTCATGGCAATTTCAATCCTAAATCTATCAATACCTCATAACAAAACTATGTGTATCGAACGCAAAACCATGCCATTGTTAAAGAAAGCTGTGCTATTATTACGTTTAGACAGTGCAGAAGATGTTGCAAAGAATAGAAGCGATGGAGAGAACAGCAGACGGAATGGACAGGAGAGTGAGAAGATATTGTGGGGATGTAAAGAGAGACCAGTCAAGCATGCATAAAGTATGTGTGTGACATGACATTCATGCATTATGTGCCGTACAGTACTGTGCCAAAGTCTTGAGTCGACCGTGAATTTATTTATATTAAATTAAATTCTCCCACAATCCACAATGTGCTTGTGTCCTCTGTGATGGACTGGCAACCCGTCCAGGGTGCACCCCACCCCGCGTCCTGAGTCTCCTGCGATGGGCTCTAGGCTTCCCCGCCCCTTTTCAGGATACGCGGTGTTGAGAACGAACGAGTAATAATCTCAAACTGTCATGTTGTTTAACTATGGTAACTTATTGGATAGATTGATCATGGAGGAAATGGGAGTGCATTCCAACCGAGCTTTTTCTTGGAGACTTGTTTCACCGTTTGTGATTTTGTCGAAGGCTGTGTGAGATGCTGGGCTGAACAGCATCCAGCAATATACTTCTATTTCAGCTGAGTTCAATGCCATTTTAAATGAAAAAGCAAAAAGGGGAAACTGCAGTGTACTAAAGGCCATTTTAAATCCTAACATTTTATTCATCAGGCAAGAAGCGACGAGCTGCTTAGAATATCTAGGAGCATGTTTCAGAGACCCCGAGTCACCGGTACACGATCTGCGCACAAGGCTGATTACAGCCAATGTGAACAGCAATAACATGACAAATTGTATTTGTTCCTCACTCAGATATGGATCTTATAATATTATGGACTATTGAAGAGCGGGTAGTTTTATTTAGAATAAAAATATTTGGCCATTTCTGGTGAGCAGGACACCTGAAAGAAGAAGAGTGATGGGAAATGTACTTTATCTCACAATATATGTCTTCCCTCAATATTTATGAACTTAGAACCAGTAAAGTATATATGTTTGGTTAACTGCAACAATATCTTCCATAATTACTGATTGAAGCGATGCGGGTTTCTCTGTTCTGTCATGGCAGCAGTTAAAGACACCAATAGACACTCAATCATCGTCTATACCACTTAATCCTGTATTCATGGTCACCGGGGGCTGGAGCCCATCCCAGGAGACTTAGGTCATGAGGCGGGGTACACCCTGGACAGGGAGCCAATCCATCGCAGGGCACACACACACACACACACACTCATTCACACACTACGGGCAATTTGGGAACGCCAATTAGACTAATCTGCATGTCTTCGGACTGTGGGAGGAAACCGGAGGACCCGGAGGAAACCCACCAAGCACGGGGAGAACATGAACAAACTCCATGCACACAGACCCGAGGCGGGAATCGAACCCGAACCCGGGAAGTGCAACAATCAACGATGATAATAAATTCAGGGGTCTATGGCTCTATTCACATTATGAGTCACACTGTATAACTCCATGTATTTTCTCCATCAGATCAGATTTAAAAGAGATTCTTATCTAAGTCTGAAGTCTCAGAGAAGGATGGAATGCAGTTAGTTGGCTAAATGTATCGAGATCCCTAAGGTGGAAAACAAACAAACAAACAAACAAATGCCTCGATTTAGCTGTATTACAAGCTATCGCTAACACTGCTATAAAAACCATGTGATGCTGGTGCTGACAGATGACAAGCATCAGATTTGTGTGTTCAAACAATCCCGAATAAAAAAAAAAAAATAAATAAATAAATAAATAAATAAATAAATAAAAATCTGATCTGTGTCACATTATGGTAAATAAATAAAAATTTGATTTGAGTCATTACACGCTAATGTAGCCTTTAATCAAGAAGCCAATAAATCTGAAAAAAAAAAAATATATCAAAAACCCGCAGAGAGCAAGGCTTTGTTTTGATATATGTAAATACACTCAGGTATATATTTCATAGTCGGGGTGTGTTTACAAGGCTCTTTATGTATTATGTTTGTGTAATTGAATCCAGGTGACTGTGATCAGTAATTAGTTGAGTTTGACAGTGTGTAATGGGAGTGTGAGGCTGTGGTTGCCATGGCAGTAGGTGGCATGTGATGTGAAATATAGCACTTGAATCAAGTGTAAATGCAACACATTCTTTTTCCAGACGGACTCACTTGTGCACTAAAGCTTTCTCCTCAACCGTATATCATGAGTGCCTACACCTTACATAACCGAAGTTTAAATTAAAGATCGTTTCATTGTTATTTTTTTTAACCTCTTTTATTTTCTTGTAACTATTCAGAATGTACTGAACCACTATAGTTATATATATATATATATATATATATATATATATATATATATATATATATATATTTATGTTCATAACTCGAGATAAAATATAAATAGAGAGCCAATCTAGGGACGTGTCATTCTGCGTAATCACCTCGCACAACTCTCACTGATTTGCTGCATGACTCTACTATCTGGATTCATGTATCATACGCAGTATACTTTTAATGGCCACTAGGGGTGCTATTGCTCTGGGTTCCACAAGACATGCTTGGATGAAGAATTGCAGCATTTATGTGTATGGTAAGAAAGTTTTTCAAGATGAACAACGTTTATTAACAAACCTATTGAGCACGGCAGATTCAAGCATATGCAGTGGTAGTTAGGTAAGGTGCAATGCAAAACGTTACTTTCGCTGAGGAGGCGACATACTGCAGACTGATTCTTCCCATTTGTTCCTACAGGAAGGATATTGAGTGACGAAGAGTCGGAGCTGGAACCACTGAAGAGCCGCCGAGGGATATTCGAACACACACACACACACACACACACACACACACACACACACAGAGCCACAGAGACGAAAACGAGGGAGACAGATGGGAAACACTTCTGGGGAGAATAAGGAGGACAATAATAATAATAAGATTAATATTCCATAGATGGGGAGGTGGGGGGTCTTGGTGGTGTTTGACTTGACCTAGTGTGTGCATGATCGTGTGCGTGATTGGAAATTAGTAACAACATGATAGATTGATAGAGACATGGCTAGGAAGTAGTATGAACTTGATAAAGAGACATTTTTTTTTTTTTATTTTGACCCTGTTCCCGCTATATTCTTCAATATTTTTAGGATGCAGTGGGAATGTCATAGTCTTCGTCGCAGTTTGATGAGGGCCTTAGACATTGTACTGATATTAAGAATTGATTACACACAGTTCAAGGAAGTGAAGGGTCTCTGTTTGATATGGATAACCCATTGAGAGCTTCGGTGCCTCCCATTGGTGTGCTGGAATTTTTTCATTATTCTTCTTTTAAAGAAAACAAAGCATGTATTCAGGTTCATTAGTGCAGCATTGATTTTCTCTCTAGGTGGTATGCCAGGAGCGTTATTAAATATTTATGAATAGATCCTTTATGAACAGAGTCCTCTTGAAAGAGGTCCAGGAACAAAGGAAATGGTGCGTGAGGCAATGTCATTGCCATGGGCACGGTCAGTAAAAGTCATCGAAAGTGAGAATTAATGAATAACTCTACGATGAGATGTTTCTGTAAAACAGCCACCGTAAACAATGCTGGTGGATCTGCTTATGTAGCTGTACAGTATATCGATAAAAGCTTCAAATATTCATATCAATTTACTCTAGGTACGTTTTCTGGACCAGAAAGAAAACACTGAAAAACCCCCAGCGGGTGAAATGTCAGCGGTATCAGCGTGAGATGGAACAAAATGTGGCAGTCACAGAATGATATGAACAAAGAGCATTTCTAATACAGTTTTTTTTTTTTTTTTTTTTTTTAATTCTGTCATGGTGTATTATTTTAAATTGAACCAAATGCATTGTGTCGTCTGCTCTGTCCGCTGGAGTCTTCACTTTTTATTCTCTTATATTGGAGCACTTTATTAATTCAAAAACTACAGTTCTTTTATATATAATTCCTCTCTGGGCAAGGTGCTCAGTCAAGCAGGTTCATTATTCATAAAAAGTGAAAGTTACAGTCACACAGACAGGATTGACTTTGGTGTGTTCCATCTTATTTATTTTTTTCTGCCATTTAAGGAATCACAGCATTCCAAATCAAATTACACCTCAGCGGATATACAGTATGTTTGGAACTTTTTTTTTTTTTCTTTTTTTTTTGGTGTGAAGTTTCAAATCTCACCTATTCAATCCAAGGTCCCACTGTATACAGTATATGTATAATGTAAGGGAAAAGCTGTAAATTATTACTATGAGTTTGTTCATGATGTAGGCCAGGGGTGATTGTGCCCAGGAAAAACAGCAGCAGCCTGAGGCCTCTATGTGATGAGGACTCCAACCAGAAGTGAAGGACCAGGATGTGTCGTCATGTGCGGAGGGCAGAAGAGTATACAGTGGGACCTTGGATTGTGAGTATCTTGGTCTGCAAGTGTTTTGCAAAACAAGAAAAAAAGAATGAATACATTTGAACTCGGTAAACGAGCAAGGTCTTGAAATACAAGCAGTATTGTGAGTAATCGTCTCTCATGCTCGGACTCACTGAACATTTTTTATCTTTTCAAAGGTAAAGTGCAGGCTAATTTGTTAAATTTTTACCTAATATTTTGTATTATTCATGCTTATATTAATATTTTTGGGTTGTGGAATGACTTGTCGGAGTTTTCATTATTTCTTGTAAGGAAATTCACTTTGATATACGAGTGCTTTGATATACAATGCTCACAATCCAATGTTTAACTGTATATATATATATATATATATATATATATATATATATATATATATATATATATATATACAGAGAACAGACCAAAAGTTTGGACACGCCTTCTCATTCAAAGAGGTTGAATTTGTATTATGGCAAGAAAAAAGCAGCCAAGTGAAGAAAAACGAGCGGCCATCATTACTTTAAGAAATGAAGGTCAGTCAGTCCGAAAAAATTGGGAAAATTTTGAAATTGTCCCCAAGTGCAGTCACAAAAAGCATCAAGCGCTACAAAGAAACTGGCTGACACGCGGACCGGCCCAGGAAAGGAAGACCGAGAGTCACCTCTGCTGCGGAGGAGAAGTTCATCCGAGTCACCAGCCTCAGAAATCGCAGGTTAACAGCAGCTCATATCAGAGAGCAGGTCAATGCCACACAGAGTTCTAGCAGCAGACACATCTCTAGAACAACTGGTAAGAGGAGACTGTGTGAATCAGGCCTTCATGCTAGAAGATCTGCTAGGAAACCACTGCTAAGGACAGGCAACAAGCAGAAGAGACGCGTTTGGGCTAAAGAACACAAGAAAGAACACAATATAGAAAACTCTTTGAATGAGACGTTGTGTCCAAACTTTTGGTCTGTACTGTATATATATATAAACTGTATGTATTTATTTATTTACTTATTTTATTATGTAATGCTGCAATAATATAATGCCCATTGTTAAAATTGAATAACATTGAAGTGAAATAAATAGAATTAAACTAGGGTGGCATGCTAGCATAGTGATTAGCACTCCAGGGTCAAGGGCTCAAGTCCTATCGATTTCCTGCCACAGTCCAAATATATGCAGAGTATATTTTCCTGTTATCAGTAAGTGTGTGTGCATGCTTATCCCCTAAAATTATATATTATATATATATATATTGGTATCCTGCCTTGTGCCCCAAATCGCCCTGGACAAACTACAGGCCTCCCGCAACCCTGTACAAGATAAGCGGCATATAGAATTAGTAAGTAGGGAAAAAGTGAATTGCACTTCCCTAATAGAGTAGGTACGGCACTGCTGACAATTCTGTTCTGTCATTACTGTCTGATAGCATCATTACTCCATGCTGCTACAGAAATGTATCTGGTTAGATCCTTGTAGTCAATTATATTTTTAACGTTTAATGGCCGTTGGAAGACAAGCTCTCGTTAATATTTAAGAAGAATCTTTGAGTGTCTATGTATGCAGGAAATGTAATTTGAAAATCGTTTTTATTGTTTAGGGTTTATTTATTTATTTTTTTTTTTGCACCAAACACCAAATGGACCCGTACAGAAGGAATAGAATGCATGATGGGATGGTAGAAGGTAGACAGGAAGAAAAAAAAAAAAGGCGTCAAACTCATTCAAACAGGACAGTTGAAAACTAGAAGAAAAAAAAAAAAAAACTTTTTTGTCCCCTTCTTTTATTTCCCAATCTTTACCTGTCTACCTTTCTTTGGGTGAGTCAGGACCCATGATCGCATCAGATTCCTGTTCATGACAAGAGTGGAACCAAATGTGGGCTTCCTAGCTACCTCAACATTTAATGTGCCGTGCTTGCTGCGATGCTTTTCTGCTCATCATGGTTGCACAAAGTGCATAGATGAGTTACAATACAGCCTTCGTCAAAATGTTTGAACCATTCATCAAATGTTTAATAAAATCAAAGAGTTTTATCACCATACCGTGCTTGATGTCTTCTGTAAACGTCAACGTATTAACAAGAGAGCCTTTCAAATGCTACGACATGTCAAAAGACATTCTCTTTTTGTATATAGAATCGTAAACAATCTTCTCTTCTTTGTCTCTATCCACATTGAAAGTGGAATATGCAGGATGCAGGAAAATCCAGGCTCAGTTTTCCTGATGAACAAACAAACAAAGTAATATCTATCTGTGATGCTGCAATCGTTCTGCTTAGCCTTGTGTTTTTAAACCACTGAGTGTGAAGGAGATTTAAAAAGTCAAGCACGACGATGCTGACTATAATTATAAATGCTACGCTTCGGTTCTCAATAATCGGTCCACAAACCTTGCCTCTGCTTCTCTCGATATTGTTTACTTCACGCTTGGGGTGATTTTTAATTCAGGAAATGCATAAGAATAGAAATGTTAACACCCAACGAATGGATAGCGAATATAAGTGCCGATGAGAACAAAACATGCTCAGACGACACACTGGGTGCTCTTCGCCGGCAAACACAGCCTGTTAGAAAGTTTTACCATTGCATTGTAGATGTTGTGTTGTTGCCTAAACCATGAAAATTAACTGAAACGTATGAAAAGTTTCACTGCAAGTGAAATCCGCCCAAGTCCAATTTGATCAGGGAGCTTAATTTTGAGTGTCACTGCAAAGCCTGTGAATGCTTATGTACAGTACATGTGATTTAAAAAAAAAAAAAAAAAAATGGCAAAGATTTCCAGAAAACTACTTTGACGTTGTCAGAATTTCGAGGAAAATAATTAAATGGCAAAATGTGGAAAAAGTGAATACTTTCCAGATGTACTGTTTATATCAAAGTTTATAAAGAACCCAAATAACACAACTTTCTGCACACAGAATACTGTTTGTATTTATATATATATATATATGGGTGTATACAGTATGGATACACCTTAATAAAATGGGAATGGTTGGTGATATTAACGTCCTGTTTGTGGCACATTAGTATATGTGAGGGGGCAAAGAAGTCGGCCATCTTGGATCCAACCTTTGTTTTTTCAATAGGAAGAGGGTCATGTGACGCATCAACCTTATTGGGAATTTCACAAGAAAAACAATGGTGTGCTTGGTTTTAACGTAACTTTATTCTTTCATGAGTTACTTACAGGTTTCTGACCACTTATAAAATGTGTTCAATGTGCCGCCCATTGTGATGGATCGTCAATGCAACCCTCTTCTCCCACTCTTCACACACTGATAGCAACACCGCAGGAGAAATGCCAGCCAAGGCTTCCAGTATCCGTAGTTTCAGGTGCTGCACATCTCGTATCTTCACACCATAGACAATTGCCTTCAGATGACCCCAAAGATAAAAGTCTAAGGGGGTCAGATCGGGAGACCTTGAAGTTGAATGACTGAAGTTTGCCAAGTTAACATCACCACCATTTCTTGCTTGTGCAAAATAACATTGTGTTTATTGCATTAGATACCATTAAAACACATTTAAAATGTTTAACAATAAGACACTATAACACACCAGTGTTGGCAATCTGGTGCAACAGAACACTCTTTAAATCCTAAACAGCACAGCAATATTCCAATGGAAATTGATTGATTGATTGATTGATTGATTGATTGATTGATTGATTGATTAATGAGTTAACAAAGCACACCTTATATATTTTAAAGGCTCAATATATTTTCCATACAGCGTTGTTCAATGTCCTCTCTCATGTTACAGCAAACGTCAACAGTGTTCCCACTCTGTCATTTCTTTTTTCCTTTATGATGTTAAAAAGACAAAAAACACTTATGAAAAACACCTCTGACACTTATGACTTCTTTCATGAATGTTAAATCTCCTTACCGAAAGAATCTGTATATAGTATATTTTATAAATAAAAAAAACAAAAAACAAAAACACAAAAACAAAAAACAGATATTTACAGTGCTTCAAAACAAAATGACTAAAAGAAACGTCTAAAATAATTTGTCTAAACAAAAACTTAAATATGATAAGTATAAATATTTAATTTTTCGGTTATTAGCCTAAGCATGATGAGCCTTCATGCTATCTCAATAACCTCTATCCTCTATTAGAAAATAAATCTGCCTCTGTTATGATCTCTACTGTATGTGTGTGTGTGTGTGTGTGTGTGTGTGTGTGTGTGTGTGTGTGTGTGAGTTTCAATCCTCACACCCCTCATCCTGCTCCACACGATATTTCAATAGTGCATTGATTGAGCAAGATTAGGGCTTTGTAAGGTTTCTGTATAAAAGATGGCAATCTGCTGTGTGTATTCATGTCAGCTGTGCTGCCCAGCTGTGTGGGCTCGAGAGAAACTGCCACATTTAGGACCAAGCCAGAACAGTCGCATGAAATACCGCTTACTGTGGAGTCTGCAGTCATTTCCGCCGGGCAGGATCGAAGTGCTGAGTGCGTTTAAGAGCTGCCGGAAAACTGGATTGAGGAAGATTTTTTGTACAAATGATAGCGTCAGCGTCCACGGTTTTGATTCTGAGCTCCAGTTACTATTTGTACATATTGAGTTTTGCATGTTTTTTTTTTGTTTGTTTGTTTTTCCTAGAGTTCTTTGTTTTGCATTCATTATCTGGTGCACACCAGAAGGTTTCTCAAATCCACCAGTGAATCACATGTGCACAAATAAAATTGCAGTTATCTGGCGAGCATGGGAAAGTTTCTTTTTTGCAATGCCGTTCCGATAGTCCAGTAGTGGTACACATTATAAATGTAATAACTTTTGTACTACCTGACATAAAAAGAAAACAAACAAACAAAAAACAAACAAACAATTAAAAGACCTATGCTGTGTTTCCAACATGGATCGATGCCACTTGAGTTTAAAAAACAAACAAACAAACAAAAAAACAACACCTTTTTAATAGAACAACAATCTGAAATGTTGCTTGTCCTTTTATAATGTACAGTATGCTCCGTCATGCCCTCATGCCTGTGTGGCCCTCTGGCTGGCTGTTTTTCACCATGCTGTCATAGCTGCTGGAGTCTCTGCTCGTGCAGGACCGTAGAGCATAACTAATAATCTCTCTCCCTCTCTGTTTGTGTGCGTTTGCAAATCCTGATACATTTCTCCTCCTTTTGCTTCCGTCTCCTCCTGGACATGCCTGATCTGGCATTGCTGCATGATTCTCTACTCCTGCTTCTTATCCCCCTGTCTCATCACCTCAGGGTTCTTATACGCTTATATTTCACCTTATTCTGATCAGAATACCTGAAAGATCTCGGAGTCGTCACCTAGAACAAGATGAAGATTGTCCCAAGAATATTTGATTTCCTCAGTACCCACATCCGTATTTCCGGATAGCTGCTTTGTGACAATATCTACTTATTAAAACGAATGAGGATAGATTTTACCTTCATGACAGAAGATTCATTTTTCTGTTGAAAGAAGTGGACATTTTTACCGCCATACTGGTGAAAGTCGATGTTCTTTTTCCGTGCAGGAAAAAGTGGACGTTTTGACTCCCATGATGGTGGAAGTAGTCATTTAAACTCCCATGCTGGTAGAAATGGACGCTTTGACTTTCATGCTAGGAAAAGTGGACGTTTTTACTCCTATGCTGCAAAAAGTAGACATTTTGACTCCCATGTTGGAACAAGTGGACGTTTTTACTCCCATACTTGTAGAAGAGAAGTGGATGTTTTTACTGTACTTTCATGCTGGAAGGATTTTACGTTTTGACACCCATGCTGGAATAAGTGGACATTTTGACTCCCTTGCTGGTGTTTGTGGACATTTTGACTCCCATGCTGGAAAAACTGGACATTTTGTCTCTTACGCTGGTGGAAGTGGAAGTTTTTTTCTCCCATGCTGGTAGAGGTAAATGCTTTTACTCCCATGCTGTGGGCATTTTATGTTTTGATGCCCATGCTGGTAAAAGTGGACTCTTTGACTCGCATGCTAGAGGGAGTAGATGCTTGGACTCCCATGCTGGTGGAAGTGAATGGTTTTATTCTCATGCTGGTAGAAGGGGAGAGAGTTTTTCCACTCTCATGCTGGTGGGAGTGGCCTGTTTTCACTTTCAAACTGGTGGAAGACTGGAGGAGGAAGGATTGGTCATAATTCCTTCTGGATTAGCAAAACACATTGTGCAAATCTCTAATCCGGGATATAAATACAATTGATTTGTACGTTACCTTGACATCTCATAATGTGTTTTTTCTTGTAATAAGTTCCCATTCTCAGCACATGAAGAAACAATGCAGGATGCCATAATGAACATTTATGCCAAATAAAGATCTATAAAAAGTATATTTAAACAGGATTAATCAGTTATTTGAATACAGCACATTAACATACTGTACATACAGTCCTGATCAGGACCACAACATTCGTTAAATCATCATTACAATAATAATACTAATTCAAAATGTTTTGAGGTTGGTGTACCACCATTTGACACCATTTCACTGCCATTTCCCCCCCCCGCCCCCCCTATGGATATTGTCAGGTTAAAGTCTAAATCACAGACACGCTGTCCTTTCTATTGAGCACAAAATATACCAGCTATTTAATAATGCACGTTCCGCTAACAACGTGCCAAAAGCAATGCACTTTGGCTACAAGAAAAAGCTTGCTGAGGTCATCGTTAATTGCAGTCATCACACTGAAAGAGCTGAGCTGAAAAATAATCTGGGTATTTTTGTACTCTCTTATTAACTTTACTTACCCATTTGAACGAAAAAACAAAAGCCAAGTTAATTTCAGGGCTGCTAGACTTTTCTGTATCATTACTATCTCTCGAGGGCTTTTATCTAGAACTGAGGATGACTTTAAATGAATTTTAATGATGAATGTTGGTAATTTCCAAAGACATGAGAAACCCAAACTAGAACATTCCATATTGTGAATCCACAGAAAATGTGTAGAACATCAGAGTTTCCATGGATGATGTCAACTGGTTAGTAAGCTGGAGTTGGAGCACCGGGGCAGCCATGATACAGAGACTTGCTCAACGGCCAACTAGTGGCAGCTTGGTGGTGCTTGGGCTTGATCTCCAGACCTCCTGTTCAGTAACCCAAAGTCTTAACTGATCGAATCAAAAGGTTACGCTTGGTATCAGGTTTTTTTTTAGGTTTGACATTTTTATGTTCATTGCTCATAGGACTCCTAGATTAGATTAGATTAGATTAGATTAGAGTTATTCTTTGACTAATGCGTTCTCACAGTGTCCATGAATTGGTTCTGTTGTATCTCTGCACCGTTTATGATGCTGCTTGTTTTAATTCCTGATCTGTTTTTGGTACTCCTTTACATTTTTGCAATTTGGCAGACGCCATTTATTCAGAGCCATTTACCTTCTTTTTTTTTCCATTATACATCTGATCAATTAAGGGTTACAGGTCTTGCTCAAGGACCCAACATTGGCAACTTGGTGGTGCTGGGTTTTAAACCTGATCTCTTCCGATCAATAGTCCAATGCATTTACCAGCTTAACCCTAAAGTCTTCAAACGCACTTATGCCATGTCTGTGACTCAAAGTCTGGTAGATTGGCCCGTTGTTGATTTATTTTTTTTCCTCTCACCATGAGTCAGATATATTCCAATCAACAGCAATACTAACACCATCACCAGGTGAACTGAATAACACTGATTATCAATAATATACCGGGAAACTGGTGACAGGTTCAATGGCACCCAGAGCTAATCTATCCCTGAAGGGAACAGCCTTTCTGGTCTGATTCAAAAGAAAAGAAGTCAATGTACGTAGCACAAATTGCTAAAAAAAAATATATGTCAGCAATGTATTGAAACGCTCATTGCATTACAGCCTGCCGTGTATGCTGATGAGCGGGCAAAGGAGTTCAAAGTTGTTGATTTGGCCTCCAAATTCCCCAGAGCTCAAACCGTTTGAGCATCCATGTGATGTGCCAGACAAATTAGTGCTATCCATGGAGGGCCCAGCCTACAACGCACAGCACCAAAGTGTCCGCCCATGACATCCTGCCAGACACTTACAGTAGAACCAGAGTTCTTATGGAGTCTTGCGACGGTCACGTAAGACTGATGGATTGATTATCATCATCACATTTTCTTTTTCAGTTGCGTTTGTTCTGTTCCCATTTACAGTCCAAATGAAATACTGTTCTTTTTTCAACCCAGTGCACCCTGTCTGATAGAGATACTGTACACACTGCACACACATCCTTCCATCAACACCACTGTGACTGTGATATTGAGGTCAGACGTTGAGGTTGCCGACACCTGCACAGCATGATGACAAACGCGGACACAGACATGTTCGACCTTTTCGCTAACCTTCTGTAAGCGTCTGTTCCGTGTGTATGTAAAATCCACAGGCGTGCTTAACAACACACTTCAGGCGGGATTGGAGTTTTTCCTTGCCACTGTCACTCATCGGCTTGCTCGTCAGGGACTATCTGTCCATTTTTTGATTCATACACATTCACATTTCATTCAAACTTAAATGATTCTTTTGATCGTGTAAAGCTGCGTTGCAATGATGAAGAATGTTAAAAGCGCTATACAAATAAAATTGAATTGAATTGAATAGAGACTGTGTGAACAAATTATCATATCATCAGAGCGCACTTCATACTATTGAAGATAAGACATTTTATTTTACAACATCAGTTTTGTTATACACCTTTCTGCTATCAACCTTGTTTGTGTTTTGCCTGGGTTTGCCGACAATCTGATGCTTTGACTGTTCATCAACTTTGACTACAAACCCGGTACTTGCATCCAGACTCCATCTTTGTATGACACAATGGTATCACAGGAATGATAATGTTTTAACCTGTAAATGTAAAATAAGTCAAGAACAGTCAATGCTAAACCCACAAAGGTTATATGATGGTAAGCCACAACATCCTACAGCTCAAGCCAGTAATAATTGCTGTAGGGGAAACTTACATTGCTCGGTAGCCCAACCTCTTGTAATCTACACGAGCACATACTCAAACACTGTGGAAATGCCGTCTAGCCTTCATCACATGCCAGTGGACTGTTAGGGAATCCAGAGTAACTGAAGGAAACCCATTTAGCACAGGGGAACCAGGGGAACATGTAAACTCCACATACAGAGACTAAAGGTCAATTTTAAAAGGAAAGAGTTGTGCTTTTCTCAAATGACTCTCATGTGATTGTCTTAAACCCTGTGCTAAAGGTAATGTGTCACAAAAGTAAAGCATTATACAGTGGAACCTTGGATTACGGGCATAATTCGTTCCGGAAGTGGGCCTGTGTTCCAAAACACTCGTAAACCAAATCATCATTTTCCCATAAGAAATAATGAAAAATCAAATTATTCGTTCCACAGCCCCAAAAATTTAATACATAAAAATAAGTAATACAATCTATAAAATGAAAATAGAACAAATTAATCTGCACTTTACCTTTAAAAAAAGTACAAATAAATCCCGACAGATAAGTGTTTCCGTTTGTGCGCGCAGGCGCTGTGTGTGTGTGTGTGTGTGTGTGTGTGGGGGGGGGGGGGATTAGCCCCTTCCCTCACCTCGTTTTACACATTAACACTCTTCCTCCCTCTCCCCAACTCGCTTTTTAAGTTTCACAACAAACACACACACAATGGAAACACCGTTTTAACAAGAAATAAAGAAATCTCTCTGACACTGGTGTGAGCGCATGCTAAGGGAATCACTGCGGTACCTTTGAAAAGAATCGCGACAGAGCAGAGTTTCTCTGTGTTTGTGAAGCCGGGGAGGGGGTGAAAAGACGAAAGAGCATCTGTGCATGTGTCAGGGTGTTTGCGCGTGTGTGTGTGTGTGTGTGTAAGAGACGCTCAAAGAATTCCACAGCACAAGACTGACGCTCGGTGTCAAAATAAGAGTCGCATGCGTGATACATGATACTCGGCGCTCGTAAACTAATACTTGCTCGGTTTCCGATTAAAAACTCGTAAACCACATTACTCGCAATCCGAGGTTCCACTGTACTGTAATATATAATACTATATAATGTAATACTTTTAGTATCCAGTAATATAGGTTTTCAGTATAGCACTGCAGTAATAGTAAACTATTAGTTTTCTCAGTAATGGATTGGTAATGAAAATGTGCATCACTTTTGCTTTTAATCATGCATCAAGCATCTGTGCATTTTGGCATTCAAAGCTGTTTTTCCAGTTTAAATATTGTATGATTGAAATCACTTTAGGTGGCCCGGTGGCATAATGGTTAGCAGAGTCACCTTGCACCTGCAGGTTCCTGTTTCAATTCCTGCCTTAGGGTCTGTGTGAGTGAGTGAGTATTTTTTTCTGTTTAAATACTGCATGATTGAAATCACTCTGGTTGACACAGTGGCGTAACCTCTTGTGCCTCCATGGTTCAGGTTCGATTCTCGTCACAGGTATGCGTGTGCATGGGGTTTTCATGTTCTCTCCGTGCTTGGTGGGTTTCCTCTGTGTACTCCAGTTTCCTCACACAGTCCAAAGACATGCTGATTAGGTTAAATGGCGTTCCAAAATTATCTGTAGTGTGTGAATGTAAGTATATGTGTGCCCCCGCTCTTTTGACCCTAGGTCTCCTGGGATAAGCTCCAGGCTCCCGTGACCCTGTATGTGTCATGGCCTAGGTGGTGGTACTCGGACTGGCTAGACCGGGTGATGTAGTTGCCCTGGGCATATATGGCAGTCATGCACGCAGAGGGGTGTATGAACAGAAATAGTCTTATTTACAAACTCAAACAGACAAAACAAAGAAACTAAAACAACAAACTCAAACTATAATTAGGGCTCAGGGCAAACACAGGAAAGGATCTGAACACAGGGAACCAGGAGCTGACACAGGAATAAGGAAACACAGGGAACAGGCATAAGGAAACATGGAGCTGGAGCTAACTAAAGACACATAGGGGAACTAGAGACAAGGCTGGACAGGACGTGGCGGGAACTAGAGATGGGGACAGGACTGGAGAGACAGGACTGGAGAGACAGGACTGGAGGCAAGACTAGACATGGGACAGAACACAGACTAGAGACAGGACTAGAGACGGGGCACAGAGACCGGATGGGTTAGTGTTTAATAGAATTAGTAGCTATACGGAATACGGAGACACTGGATGCTGACCTAACCGGGTTAGTATCTAAGGGATTAGTGGCTAACCAGGTTAGTACTGACCTAATAGGGGTCACAAGGAGGCAAGGCACACATGCGGCTATTCCAAACTAGCGGCTAACCTACTAGTGACCAAAACCACTAGCTGTCAATCCCACTAGAGGCTAGCCTACTGGAGGCTAACCCTACTAGCAGTTAAGGCCTACTAGCGGCTAACCCTGCTAGCGGCTAAGACCTCATGTGGCTACAAATATCTAAACAGATAAGCGAAGCAACAAACAAAGAACTAGACAAGAAGACAGAACTAGACAACACACAGAACAGTACTTACACAGTAGGAGACACAGCCTAACTAAACATAAAACAGGACAGCTCCATGAATCCAGTAACACAAGGAATATAAAGAAAACTAAACTAGAGCCCTCTTGAAAACAAAGGTTACAAAACATAAACCAAGTATAAACTGAAAGAAACAAAAACAAAACAAAAAGGAATGCCCACATGACGGTATATACACAAACATACCAATAAACAAACAAACAAACAAACAATGTTCGACCCAGTTTCCCAGAACAAACTGCTATTTATGGAAACTTTAATGAGCCACCTCAGTTCAGGTGAGCACTCATCACCTGACTGAGGTGCCTTCTGGGAAACTGAGTCGACCAACAAAAACTACAGAAAGACGGAAACAGTGACCTCTAGTGGAGATTCCTAACAGTATGCAGGATAAAGCGGTTTAGATGTGAGAGTGAGTGAGTGAAATCACTCTATTATAGATGCTTTACAATGTGTACGATTCATTCATTCATTTTTCCTTAATGAATGAAAAAAATAAAACTAATTTAAAAAAAATTTAACACTTTTTGATACTGTTTTCCAAACCAAAATGAAAAAAAAAAAAAAACCTAATTTAAAAGTTTCATTTTCCAATTTCATATTCTGAGCTCATATCAAAACTTCAAAACAGATGGCAGAAAGATGGCAAGCTCTCACTTTTGTGGCAGAAATTTTAACATGTTTCTTCGTGTGTTGTGCTAAATAAACATTTTGCACAAAATGTTTTATTACCTTATTTTTGATTTAGGCGACATGGCAATATTAGTGCAATTTAAGGAAGTAAACCATGTAACCCTCTGAGGTGCTACTGAGATGCTACACTTCAGCAAGCATGAAAGCAGGGTTAAATCAGCTGCATTGGGATTTGATGGGCATGGGTTTTACACATTTAATGTTAACAGTGGAGACAAACGTTCACAAGCTTTTCATGCGCTTAGTTGTGTGAGTAAATCTCAGGATGATATTTGACCAACTACTATTTGTAACTATTTGACAAACTATGCTCACGTACAAGTAGCACAGGAGTAACACATTATTATTGCCAGTAACTAGTAACAGTAATGTACACTGCCAGGCATATCATTACAGTACAAAACATTATGCCCAGTATTGTGTTGGTTCCCCAGTGCCCAGTATTGTGGAGGTGGAACTGGATCTTTTGGGCCTGACTCCACGAGAGGTGTGCTGTGGGAATCCTTTGGGTTGACGGTGAGACCTCCATGGATCAGACTTGTTTGTCTGACATATGGGTATGGGATCCAGGGAGTTTGGAGGGATCCTTGGGAACGGACAGGATGAGCTGACCTTGGATACCCATGATCATGTCACCAGTTTTGTGGCGATAATGTTATGCCTGATCAGTATATTACCGATATAGAATAGTCTAGTAAAATCCTACAGCACCCGCGACCCTGAATACAGGATTAAGCGGTAAAGCGCTAAAATCCTACTTAGTCTTTGAATACTAATTAGTAAGTAATTAGTAATAGCAACATATTACTTAATATAACTACACGACACTGGTTACAGCAATGCAGAAGAGAATTTCTTTTGGAATTTAAAAAAAAAAAAAAAAAAGTCTAACAAAGCACTAAAAAATAAATGAAAGTAGCCAGTGTAACTGGGCTAATATGTACCTCTGTGTAATGCAATACTAAAAATAATGCTAGTGCAATCTATCATGCACTGGTGGAGCCATGGCATTATGTTATGATAAATGAGAAAAAAAAAAAATGTATGCAAGAAATCTTTTACAAATCAGCCTCATCTTATTCCCACATTAAGTCCAAATGCCACGTGTACATTTGTATTTATTTTCTCATTTTTTTTTCAAACAAATGTTTGTAAGTGTGTTTGCTCGCCTTTTGAGTCATAGTACGGTGCGCCATTACACACATCTTACGTAATGGCTGTAACAAACAGTGCATGCGTTTTGATCCAAAAATAAACACTAGACAGTGATGGACCATACAGTACAGTACAGTGGAAATTTGCATTTGGGAACGTCAGAACGTAGGACATATTTAAACCAGAGACATGCAAGGTGGAAAAACAGAAGACAATGCTCAGACTTCATTTAAATGACTAACAAATGGAAAGGCTACACACTTTATTTGATGTGTGTGTGTGTGTGTGTGTGTGTGTGTGTGTGTGTGTGAGTGAGTGAGTGAGAGAGAGAGAGAGAGAGAGAGAGAGAGAGAGAGAGCAATATATGTAAAATGGTGAAGACATAAAACAGCGGAGAATTGTCTGGCAAAGCAAAGATGGATAATTTTTGTAATAATAATAATAATAATAATAATAATAATAATCATCATCATCATCATCATCATCATGAATCGAGGTGCGAGGCATAAATGCAGAGGTCCAGGTGTTAAAGGAAACGATGTATTTTATTTATAACACAAAAACAGGGAACTTAAATAAACAAATATAATTTATATGAAAAAACGAAACTAAAACACGTATAGATGACACAGAAGACACAACTAAACTGACAAACGTTTACTACGATAAATCAACAGATGCAAGACAAGAAACTCAAAGAAACCAAACTATTTATAATAAAACTAATAACCAACTCGGCTCAGGTGAGCGCCCCTGGTCACCTGACCGAGTTGCCACATGGGAAATGAAGTTTAAACAAAAGGAACGACAAACAAAATCACAGGGCGCTTTGGCGCCCTCTAGGGGTTATCCCTGACAATCATCATCATCATAAAACTCATAACCAGATTCACCAGATCCTGCGAAATATTAATCTTCTCCCTAGGTGTTTAATAAATACGTGAAAATTCCATTCAATTCCATTCAGTTTTATTCATATAGTAGCATTTTTTAACAATAATCATCGTTACTAAGCAGCTTCACAGAAAAGTTCATTCAGAGTTACCAGCCTCAGAAATCGCCAAATAACAAACAACACCTCAGATCTGAATCGTTATGAAGATTTTACAGAGCATACAGTAAGTAGCAGATACATTTCAACATTTTCAATATCAACTGTTCGAAAGAAACGATTATGTATTTTGGACACCGTTGATTGTTTTGCAGTTCACAAACAAATAAAAACCTGGAAAGGACATGGAATTAGACGGGGTGCACAAACTTTTGACTGGTAGTGTAGATAAGTGCTATTGATCTCGATTGTATGTAAAAAAACAAAATAGGTAAAGTCCACAGTTTGGCTAAATGAGAGTAACATGTGCTTGATCTCAAGTCAGTGTGTATCATCCACTTTCACACGGCATCATCAGTGAGAAAGACGCAGCACTCTGGCGGCGACATTCAGAATAAAAAAAAAAAAAGAAGAGAAAGATTAGCAAAACAGAGTTCCATTTCAGCTGCAGAATGAATTGTCCTTGCTTCATCAAGCTTCTCAGATTAAACAATATTTTTGTCTGAATGAGTTTTGCCCGTAGCGTTACATCTGCAGCCCCCTGTGTGAGGAATCTGCTATCAGGCTGATGGTGGGGACAGGTGCTCTGTAAATTGCTTCCTCTAAATTTTTAAACAGTGAAAACATATGCAAGGCCAGTGTGTGTGTGTGTGTGTGTGTGTGTGTGTGTGTGTTCACTGTGCTATACAACGACGCATTTGACCGGCAGAAGAATAACACCAAGGCTACATCAGGGTTGAATTTCTGTCATCTGGAAAAAATGACTGAAAGCCTTTTAGAGGTGATTTTGAAGCTATATAATTCAACCCACGTCTATTGTGAACTAGAAAGAGAATTTCCCAATGGCGTCCCCGTTTCCATCTTACCTCCTGGAGGGAACCTTTGAGCAGCCCTACGTCTTATCAGCACAGATATATCAGGATTCCTTCAAACTCAGATCATATATGTTTGATGTTTCAGCCCCGTAGTGGCCTTCACGCTGCTGAAAATCATGGTTTGACATTGTAATGTGAATGTCTTTTTCAGAAACAGAGATTTTTTTTTTTTTAAACACCTTCCATGTCAGTCCTATCACTTTTAGGAAACTTGTAAAAAAGTTTACTTCTCTGGATTCGCCGGGTTTCATGCTGCACCATGGAGTAAAGTGCACAAAGCTTAAGAGAATAGAATTATTTACAATAACATCAGCATATTGTTGCCAAACATGTGTTTCACCATGAGACATGCAGCAGTGAACAAGAGTTATCCTAATTAATTAACCGAAAAGTACAAAAAGTAGACTACACCTTCAGTCTAATGAGATCAAAAGTGAAAGTGGAAGCCACACTTGGAAGAAACCAAACCATCGTCTCCGCGGTGAAGCATGGTGGTGGTAGGACCAAGATGACTGTCATTCTTGTCTTGTTTTATTATCATCATCATCCCATTTTTACCCAGTCGGTATGTGCATTTACATCAAACATTATATTCCACTAATAATGGGAACAATACCTCAATCGGAAGAAACATCGCAACATCATGGTGATGTGGTGAAACCCTTTGATAAGCCATTCAATAGGTAAATATTAGCCGTTCAAACACTTTTTTTTTTTTTTTTTTCACTTTTTGGAATAAATATATTCTTTCTGCACATGTTTGCCCAAGTGGGCGGTAACATTAGGTCACATGACAAGTTTCTGGTAAGGAAATTGGTCAACTCTGTGAGATCAAACAAATCTCTCCCACCGGTCTTTACTTCTGATGTTCATCTGGTACGTATGTCTCTGGCTGAGGAAGAAGCTCTGATTGGCATGTTGTAAAGTGTCTAACTAATTATAGATGAAACTGAATTCTTGCAACCGATCGTAATACAAAAGGCGGGGCTGGTTGGAAAAAGAAGAGAAGCCGAACCTAACCTCAAAAGGTGTGGAAAAGTATTTCGTCCTCATTTCTGGCAGGTCAAAATGCTTTGCAGTGTCAAAAAAAAGGGCTTTTTGCATGTAAACACGCACTTTGAGATCAGCGTCAATGTAAACAGTTAAGTTGGAATCGGTTCAATCATGATTTCAATCAGATTAAAGAAATATTGTCTTTTTAAAAGCAGCTAAGCCAAGTGCAGCCTTTTAGTGTACTGTCTCTTTACGTTTTAAGTCGGTGAATTTGTGGGTATTTGAAGCTAAGTTATAAGACGTAGCACCTCTCATATAGCTACAGTCACTTGTCTTATGACAAGGCACCTAATGTTTGGCCTTCCATAACACCTCAACTCCCATTTATGCCTTCAAGTAAATGGTAATGCACAGCATTGACCATGCCCTGGGACCTTGCCTTGACTGGCATGCTACTAACTAAGTCAGTAAGGGGAACTTGTTTTCACTGAAGTAAGTGCACAAAAGACTGGACCTGTAGAATAGAGCAGAGGAACCAACACGGCCAATGGCCCAGATAGCAGGAACAGCAAGGTGTGTGGTGCACTTGGCCATCATCTTGGTCCAATGGACAGAAACCACCTCAGCAAGGATAGGGACCCTACTGAGTATATTCCTACAGAATGAGAAAGTCATTGAAATCTATTGATAGGAAAAGGGATTGTGCTGGAACCCCTGCGGCAGGAGCCCATGTCGGAAGAGCAGCACAGAACCGAGTACAATGGTGCCTCATGACCTCCAACCTTCAGCTGAAAGATGGAACTGGATGATGAGGATGTCTTTGTAAATGCGGCATCCTGTATGTATACATGGGAAGATTCGTTAAAGCGACTGGCTGAAAGTTTGACAGTACTGATATAAAGATTTTTTTTTTTTCTGCTTGGTGCACCTTATCTGTCAGAGATACATACATACATACATACATACACACGCACATCTTTTCATCAGCAACACTGCGAGTGTGGCATTGAGGTTAGAAGCTGACGTTACTGATACCTGCACAGCATTAACAAACCTAGATGCAAACATTTCCAAACGGTTCTCATAAACCTCCTGGTGCATTTGCAGTCCTCTTTACTTTACATTTGTTACACGTATCTACAGAGTGTGCATCAGACAACGGAAACAGCTGGACATGAACAGTTACTGTAAATATAACTCTGTTTCGCAAACCCGCTCCACCACGAGTGGTCGTGTGCGGACCGCTGAGCTTCTAGAAATACTCAAATAAAATGAATCCACCGTTTTAACCAGCGCAGAGATATTTAGCGAGCGGTAGTTTTCGGAAGTTTGTTTCGAGGTGTGGCTGCGTTGGGCGGGTTACACGGGCTCAGAGCGCCTGCGGATTGTCTGGAGACCAAATCTCCCGAAGACGTTGTGTTTTGAAACCAGTGAAACATCGCAGCGATTTCTAGATAAAACACATTACACCTGTCCAGAAATAAAAAAAATGTATATTTAGGCCTGCACGCAAAATATAATTTCACTTAAATATTACAGATTGAAACAAGGAAAGAAGACGTGTTGAGCTTCAGTTCATTGTGATGCTGATATAAAGGTCTAGGAAGGAAACAGGGACGTTTCTTTTTCCATTATTTGCATTGAGTTCAATCATGGAGCACTTTTAGTATTCGTAGCAAAAGCAACCCAACAGTGGGATTAAAGTATCCGAAATAACCCAGAATTTTGACCCAGCATAAACAACCCAACGATGTGTTCACAGAAACCCAGCAGTTTTTTCTAGTGTACTACTACTACTACTAATGACTAGAGAAAGCGCAGTCAACGCTGTCACGTTGTGTTTCGCGAGTAGCATACAGTATGTTTTATCAATAAATCTGCTCATACCTGTGCGCGCGTGTTGATCAGCCTTTAGATCAAAAAGCGCGCATGCGCCACTCACTTTCACTTTGCAAAAGGCAGTGTTTATTGTTTAGTGTATATTTTAAACACATATCAGCAACAAAACAATATTGTTTTAGGCTAACGCATCATACATTTTTGTATTCTTTGTTGTACTTTGTCTTTTTGCACACATGTTCAGGTGCATTACAATATTATTATTATAATAATAATAATAATAATAATAATAATAATAATATAATAATAATATTATTTAGGAACCTCCACTAGAGGTCACTGTTCATGTCTGTCTGTCTTTGTGTGTAGTTCCTGTTGGTTGACTCAGTTTCCCAGAAGGCACCTCAGTCAGGTGATGAGGCTCACCTGAACTGAGGTGGCTCATTAAAACCTTCTATAAATAGCAGTTTGTTCTGGGAAACTGGGTCGAGCATTGTTTGTGTTTGTGATTGTCTGTTGGTGATTGTTTGTTTGTCTGTTTGGATTACCATCATGTGGGCATTCCTTTTTGTTACTTTGAGTTTATATTTGGTTTATGTTTTGTAACCTTAGTTTTCAGAGGGCTTTAGTTTTGTTTCCTTGATGTTCCTTGTGTCTGTGGATTCATGGAGCTGCTCTGTTCAGTGTGTAGTTAGGCTGTGTCTCCTCCTGTGTCCTGTGTAAGTACTGTTTTGCCTTCTGGTCTTTTCCCTTGTATGTGTAGCCACATGAGTGCTTAGCCATTAGCAGGGTTAGCCGCTAGTAGGCCTTGGCTAGTAGGGTCAGCCCCTAGTAGGGTTAGCCTCCAGTAGGCTAATCTCTAGTGGGAGTGACTGCTAGTGGTTCTGGTCACTAGTAGGTTAGCCGCTAGTTTGGTATAGCCTCATGTGTGCCCTGCCTTTTGTCTTCCGGTCCCCTAGGTCAGTACTAACACCATTAGCCACTAACCCGGTTAGGTCAGCCCCCAGTGTCCCCAGTGCAACATGTAGCTACTAACCTCACTAACCCAGCTAGTCTAGTTCCTGTCAGTCTCTGTGCCCCTAGCCCTGTCTCGCCAGTCTCTGTGCCTCCAGTCCTGTCTCTCCAGTCTCCAGTCCCTGTCTTTAGTTCCCCTCTGTGTCTTAGTTAGCTCCAGCTCCATGTTTCCTCATCCCTGGTTCCCGGTGTCAGCTCCTGGTTCCCGGTGTCAGCTCCTGGTCTCCTGTGTTCAGTTCCCTTCCTGTTCCTGTGTTTTTCCTGAGCCCTAGTCTTAGTTTGAGTTTGTTGTTTTAGTTCCTTTGTTCTGTTTTTGAGTTGTCTGTTTATAAATAAAGACTCTCTGTTACCCCCCCTCTGCGTACATGCCTACCTTCATGCCCACGGCAACACCATCAGCCGGTCTAGCACTACAACCAGCTAGACCCATGACAATTTATAATTATAATTAATTATTTATTATTATTATTATATTATTAATAACAATAATAATAAATAATAATAAGAATAATAATACTGAATGGAGAAAGAGCAGTCAAAGAAGAATCATCATTGAAGGAGAGAAAAAAATGAAGAATAAATACTTCAGCTCTGTCTCGCCGAAGAGAGATGACACATTTTCGGCTTCTGTGGACGAGCGTTCTTAATGGCCAGATCTGTAGATGGTCTTATTCGGTGTACTACTTTCGCTAAATGTGATTTCTTTCTGAATCAGTAGGCATGATAAAAACACAACACATGCACGGTAACAATCATTGCACAGAAACAAATCAATGCAATTTGCAGGTAATTATGCACCATTTTATCCATTTCATAACCCTTTATTATTTATTAGAACTGAAAATGAAATTTGCGTAATTGGACCCATTAGGTAAAGCCTCGAAATGAATTCTGCTGCCGTCAGAAAAAAAAAAAATGAAAACAAGTAACAAACAAATAAATGAATACTGTACAGTATGGTACAACTGTGATCATGACTAGAGAAAATTAAGTGGATGTGTAAGGAGGGCATTGGGCTTAGCAATTAACATGATGTCAAGGGCAACTCGTAAGGAGCTGGCGAGATCTCAACCCAACATGGACACTGGATGAACTGAAACGGGAACGTTTTTGTCAATGGGACAAAGTGCAAGGCTACTGTAAGTGAAAACCCAACATAATATTACTTTTCGAACGCTGTCTGCTGGTAGTAGCACCAGGTTGCATTATTTTTTTTTCAGGGCAATCACACAATAAAACCTGTTCCTGATGTCACGCGATTTGACTCTAAACTGGAGTGGACCTTTAAAGTGCCTAAATCACCTCAGTCTGATTCAGGAAATTCAAAGATGATTCAGTGACACGACCTATTTATCGACAGGCTTGGATATCTGATACGCCTTGAGAAACAGTACTGGGAAAAACACCCGAGATACCTAAAAACACTTGAGAAAATGTACCCGAAAAATATGCCATATCCAATCCAGATGCCCTTAAAAAAATGAAACAAATTATTTCTACCTAAAGGTAAGAGCACTTAACAATAATACATCTTCTTCTTATTGTTATTTGTCTTTCGGCTATTCGGTTTCAAGGGTCACGGCAGCAAACCATCTGCCTCCGTCTAATCCCATTCTCTGGACTAAGAATCTCTCTCTCTCATTCTCTCACCCCAACTAACTTCACGTCCTCTCTCACTGCATCCATAAATCTCCTCCTTGGTCTTCCTTTAGACCTCCTGCCTGGCAGTTCCAACCTCAGCATCCTTCTACCAATATGCTCACCATGTCTCCTCTGAACACGTCCAAACCACCTCAATCTGGCCTCTCTGACTTTATCTCCAAAACATCTAACGTGGGTTGTCCTTCTGATGAACTCATTCTTGACCCTATCCATCCTTGTCACTCCCAAAGAGAACCTCAGCATCTTCTTTACCTCTTCTCCCTGTAGCCTCCCTGTTCCACTTAGGTTCCTCTCGTTCACACTTAACAGCCAAAAATTATTGACGCTCAATATTTAACATTTTATTAATTTCATTAGTAAGTTAGCTAGTAGGAGCTTATCCCAGGGAATTTGAGGTGATACGTGAGGTATACCTAGAGGGAGAGGGAGAGAGAGAGAGGGAGAGAGTGCTCATGCCTTGCAATGGGTTGGCACTCTACCCAGGGATGTCCCCTGCCTTGTGCCCCGACCTCCCTGAGATAGGTGGCATTCATAATGCATTCATAACCATCCAAGGACTGAGTTTATTTTCTGCCTCTCAAACAGATAACCTTTAACTTTAAGGACAAGGACATCTTTTATAAATCATGGAGCTGATACGGAAAAAGGTTATATCGTACTCTTTCAAAAAAGACAAATGCAACACATAACAACTCTAAGGCCAGGATTATACCTGACTGTCTCTGGTTTACAAAAAGGATAAGCTGAAGTTTTTTTTTTTGTGTGTTTCTAAAGTAAAGATTAGGGATGACGGTAAAGTAAAGCAGTGTAGTACAAGTATGACATTCTGGAGTTTGAAACGTTTACAACAGCACCTCACATACAGTACAGTACTGTAGCAGTCCAGCTGAAAATCCTGGGCTTCTAATACATTATGCTTTCTAAAGCGAATTACAGTCTGCTCGGGCTTGTAAGACAGACACGTCACGAAAGCAGATTGAGAAATGTTCTTTCAGGGCGATAAAGAAGCACCAACAAGTCGAGTCCTAGTCTAGTGACTAATCTGAAAGCCTTAAATATACTGTACTACAAAGATGATGATAACAAAAACAACAACAACAAAAAAAAAAAAACGATTACAGATATTTGACCTTGCTGTGACCTTGCATCCTTTGGTTACAGTAACATTTCCATATGAATCCTGCAAACATTCGACCACTCGTTCTTGAGATATCGAATTTCAGACACAGACATATACAGTACAATCAGAAAACAGAATCGCATGAAAAGAAAGGGGAAAAAAAAATAAGCTTCCAGTAAGACGCATTAGTGCAAGAACACACACACACACACACACACACACACACACACACACACACACACACACACACACACACACACATACACACACACACACACTGTGCTATCATCCAGAAATGGGAACAAGTAATTCAAGTAAGATGCTTCACATTTTTCAAAAGATCATTACTTCAAACTTCCAGCTATTCACTAAAAGCTTTTATGTCACAAAAACTACACCAAATGTACCAAACGCATTGATTTCACTTGGAGTCAAAACTAGAGGTAGTTTTCTGGCAGGATTTACACACACACACACACACACACACACACACACACACACACACACACACACATGCACACACATGCACACACACACACATGCACACACATGCACACACATGCACACACACACACACACACAGTCGCACAATCTCAGCATTTCTCTCAAAGCTCAGAGCTGGAAGCCTGGGAGTAACATCAAAGAGCTCAGATACACATTTCCTTGTGATATTATATGGGCCAACACATGCACACACATGCATGCGCGCACACACACACACACACACACACACACACACACACACACACACACACACACACACAGTAAACAAACGTTAGTGACCATGTAAGGTCAAATTATTTTTCTCAGCAGGCATAACAGAAGATGAACAAGACGTTGCGTGGTTAGGAGTGTGCTCTGCCAAGTGAAAACAAAGCAGCGCCTCTGAACTGCACTAATGAGCACCAGTTGTGACTCACACTCACCAAACTTTTCAAAGTTTAATGAATCTACTGTATACCAGGTTTAATTTTCCTTTGCTACTTGGAGGGAAGGACAAAAGGACACAATCCAGGAGGTAAACAAGTGGCAAAACAAGTCATTATCATCCCAAAGAGGAGGCTATTTATGTTTCCTAGTAACAGAAAGGTGCAGCTGGAGACACACAAAAAAAAAAAAAAAAAAAAAAAAAAAAAAACGTTCTACAGGAATGTGACTAAATACAAATACTTCTACTTTACACGCAGAACAAACAGGTAATGGTCTAAACAGATACAGATATGAAAACTAGGGGGCAGTCTAAGGAGTCTAAGGGGAGCTTTAAATGTGATTGGTTCTGTCAGGTGACCAATCAAAATGAGGAGCGTTTTAGGCTACTTATAGTGCTGAGCCAGTCCCACCCTTTTTGTTTCAGATTTTCAGTCCAGTGCCTTTACAGTGACCTGGAAATCACTCAAGTGTTAAAACCCAGATAATTTAAAAGCCATGAACCAGAAGGAAACAGGTGCAGATGATGACAGATGATCAGACCGGTGATTAGTATACTGTATACTGATGCTGAATGCTAAGTGGTTGGAACAGACGAGATGGGAAATGAGGTCGTACATACATAGTACTGGTACATAAAAAAATAAATATATATTTTTAAATAACAGTTTTTAAATCATTTTTAGTATTTTTCCACTCTCTCTCAACCTGGCCACTGAAAGTTCAACATGGCGCCTCATGGCAAACAACTCTCAGAAGACCTGAAAAAAGTTATTGTTGTTTTACATAACGATGGCCGAGGCTATAAGAAGATACAGCCAACACTCTGCAACTGTGCTGCAGCCCAGCGGCCAGTGGCTTTAAGAGGGCAGGTTCTTCTCAGAACAGGCCTCAACATGGTCGCCCAAAGAAGCGGAGTGCACGTTCTCAGCGTCAGAACCGAAGATTGGCTTTGGAAAACAGACGGATGAGTTTTAGCGTCCAGCATTGCTGCAGAGATTGAAGGGATGGGAGGTCAGCCTGTCAGTGCTCAGACCGTACGCCGCACACTGCATCAAATCGCTCTGCATGGTTGTTGTCTTAAAAGGAAGCCTCTTCTAAAGATGATGCACAGGAAAGCTCGCAAGCAATTTGCTGCGGACATGCAAACTAAGGACCAGGATTACTGGAACCGTGTCCTGTGGTCTGATGAGACCAAGATAAACCTATTTGGTTCAGATGGTGTCAACCATGTGTGGCGGCAACCAGGTGAGGAGTACAAAGACAAGTGTGTCTTGCCTACCGTCAAACATGGTGGTGGGCGTGTCATGATCTGGGGCTGCATGAGTGCTGCTGGCATTGGGGAGCTACAGTTCATTGAGGGAAACATGAATTCTAACATGTACTGTGACATACTGAAGCAGAGCATGATCCCCCCTCCCTCCGGAAACTGGGCCGCAGAGCAGCGTTCCAGCATGATAATGACCCCAAACACACCTCCAAGATGACCACTGGCTTGCTAAAGAGGCTGAGGGTAAAGGTGATGGACTGGCCAAGCATGTCTCCAGACCGAAACCCTATAGAACACCCCTGGGGCATCCTGAAAAGGAAGGTGGAGGAGCACAAGGTGTCAAATGTCCACCACCTCCGTGATGTTGTGATGGAGGAGTGGAAACGTTTTCCTCCACCAGCATCATGTAGTGACCTGGCCACTATTCTGGCCACTATTCAGCAAGAAGAATGTCTCAAATAACCTCTGGCCACTGTGCAGGACTTGTATCCGTCATTCCCAAGATGCATTGATGCTGTATTGGCCACAAACGCAGGCCCTACACCATACTAGTGAATTATCGTGGTAGAAAACCAAGCGTTTCAGTTTCATTGTCCAACCCCTGTAGAGTACATACTACATTTTCCCATGAATTCCCTTTGACAATACCGATACTGGAAATGTTTCTTCCTTCATGTACTAACCGGAAAGGATGAAGGTAGTAATGGGTCATTCATAAATGATTCGTTCTTTTCAAAGGAGTCTTCAAATTGTGTTTGAAAAAAAAAAGTTGCTTGGCAACAAAAAATCTTTGGATGACAGCGTCAATGTTTTCTTCATCCCCACTTGGGAACATCACAGATCTGAACGTTTATAAAGTACTGATAATGTCATTGCATTACAGTCCTAGTGTATGCAACCGTAAAAGAAGGTTAATCATAAGTTTCCTTATTATTATTGCTCCAAAGACTAATATAAACCTTAGGTGTAAGTAGTGCAGCATTCATTGCTTGAATGTCCTCAAAAATCCCTAAATTAGGGCTCTGCCAGGAGGGAACCACATCATGTGATCAAGGCTTTGGAATTTACTGCAAATCATACCAGGATCTCATGAATTATGTATGCTATCAATGACAGGGGAATTTCTCTCACTTCAGTCTAGATCTGATGAAATGCTAATGCATTCTCACTATACTGATATGTGCGTTGCATTTTCCTCTCTCTGTAGACCCGATGCTCTACTTCTGTACTTCTGACTTACCTTCTGCTGTTGGAGAGGATCCTGAAATCCTGAAATCTCACCTTTCATATGAAGACTAGAAAAGTCAGAGGCATCATTGTTTGGATTTGTTGCTTTGCCACATCATGCCATATTTAAACAGAATTGTGAATTGCGAGTCTTGTATTCGAGTGACAGGATGTTGTTTCCTGTCGTCAGTGAAATTTGTTTTCTACTTCCAAAACAAACAAACAAACAAACAAACAAACAAACAAACAAACAAACAGCATAGACCAGCATCAGTAAGGTGATGATGCTGGTGCTGGTATGCTGGTCACCTTACTGATACTGGTCCCCAGCATACCAGCACCAGAACACAACATACTGTATGCTGGTATAATTGTTGGTCAAACTGGTGACCAGCTATACTGGTCTATGCTGTTTCTTTTTTCTTTCTTTCTTTTTTAAGTGAATTCAGTTGATTACTTTTTTTTTTAAATATGCATTTATTGCCAGTTCGTTTTTATAAAATGTTTGTGTTGTGTTTTTAGGAACACAGCAGATATTTAATAAATGTAAAATAATGTATTTGCATGTTTTTGGTAAATTGATTATTCTATGTGAATCCATTTAAAGATAACACTACATGGTCCATGTATTTACATCACACACTATTTTCAGTACTAGCTATTAAAATAAAGATAATGAGCTAAACCAATATAACCCATTTTAAATAGCAAAACCTTGCTGGTGGCCCAGTAGAAGTAGCTCTACTGTACCTTGTTGGTGAACTTATCAGCACAGTTGTTCACCAGCTAAACCAGCACCGGTCTGCCACTACTCAGCAAAACCAATGCTGGTGGTTAGGTTCCATCAGTGTACAGTAGATCTGCTGGTCTTCCATCAGTTATGCTGGTTCACCAGCTAAACCAGCATCAGACCAGCACTAACCAGAGTATTAACCAGCACAGACCAGCAGATAAATCATGCTGGCCTATGCTGGGTTTTTCAGCAGGGCTATACCTTTTATACTGCAACGATTTACAATCCCACTACCGGGTATCGCCTACAAATGAATGCAAGTTTACTTTGAGTTCCTCTCAAGAAACGGCATGGTGGCTTTGTGGTTAGCACTGTCACGTTGCACCTCCAGGTCTCGGTGTAATTCCCACCTAAGATCTGGGGTTTGCATGTTCTCCCTGTGCTTGGTGGGTTTTCTCCGGGTACTCTGGTTTCCTCCCACAGTCCAAAGTGTGTGTGACCTGCGACGGATTGGCCCCCCATCCAGGGTGTACCCTAAGTCTCCTGGGATAGGCTCCAGGCCCCCTGCACCTCTGTATACAGGATAACGATGAGTACGTGAGTGAATGAGTGAGTTCCTCTCAAGGTTTCTTCTTAAATCATGCCATCTCGGGGTTTTGTTTTCCCCCATTGTCACCTCTGGCTGCTTTGGCAGGCCAAATCTGCATCTTTATGTCTGTAAAGCTCCTTCGAGACAGTGCCTTTTGTTTTTAATGTGCCATCCAAATAAAATCAAATTGGACAGAATTGCATTTTTATTATTTTAAAACCCTCTGTAGTCACAAGATTAAAGACAAGTCAAGCAGTGTGAGTTCCTTCATTAAGGCTTCAAGTCTCCAGCTAGGAATCATTGAAAACAGTCTGTTAGTTGTTAATACGCTGACAGGGGCTTTGAAACAATAATTACATCAATATAACGCATACTAAAACAGCAATTATGACCATTTATTGTTATTCGAAACCCCAGAAACAGTCCCAGGACATCTGCTCTGACAATCCCTTTATCACAAGCTCCAGCGCAGCACATATTCATTTTGTTAAGGCCAGTCTTACGCAGACGTTCGGCATCATTACACAATCCGTTCATATCCATAAATGATTGAGAATAATTGAACGCATTTCTTTAGGCAGTTCATAGAGACTCTGTGTAGTCTGATCTAAAAGATGCACAAGGAAATTCAGACTAAGTTAATGCACTGGAGGATGATGTAAGGCACAGAAGATAATGTGAGCTCCCATGAAATATGAATACTGCAGGGAACTAAATGATATATAGGGGCTAGCAGAGCTTTCAAAGATAGTAACGTTAGCATTTGTGTGAGGTTATTCGCTGTAAATAAGTCCTTAAAGTGAATTATTTTCCTTTTGCGCGAGGAGCCAAACAGCACTAATATTAGAACAACTTGTATGAAGTTCCTATGAAACTTTATAAAAAGCCATGAAGATAGGAAGGAATAATACTCAGCATTAGCATTAGCATGAGCATAACTAACCACTAGTGATGTTATGCCTGATCCTGAGACTTTGAAGCACATTTCTGGTGAAGCCTCATGCCAATGCGTATACGCACTGTATTAAGGACGTACCATACAGTTGTTGTTTAAAGCGTCACCGATTCGATTTGGGGAATTTGTCAAGAAGTCTGAAAGTAAATGTGTAAAATGTAAATACAAGGTTTCACAAGTTTAGCAGACTTTATTGCCAGCCTTATCCGGCATCCCCTCTCCTCCCGCATCAAGCTATGTGCATATTAATAAACATTTAATTTATTTATGATTGTTTTTGTGTTAATGTGAAACATGAAGTCCACTTAAGAATGACGTCATCCTTATGAAAAATGAATGACTACCTATATAAATAAATAAATAAATAAATAATCCATGTCGTGACGTTAAAGAGGAAATCAGAGAGAAACCAGCCAAGCTTCTTCGATGTCAGTGTGGAGGAGAGAAGCATGACATCATCAGATGAAAAAAAAAAAAAAACATATCTCCCCAGAACAGAGGATGCTCTACAGCAGTGCACCTCCACTTACTGTATCTGTGTTGACCCAGAAACATGTGTGTATAACAGCATAATCTATTCCTTGCAACCAAGGGGCAATGGTAGCTTATTGTGTGTTAAGGCTCTGAATTGCTAATCACAAGGTCAGCAGTTCACACCCCGGCTCCATCAAATTGCTGCTGTTGGCCTTTGAGCAAGACCCTTATCCCTGTTCGATAGCACTGGATAATGGCTGACCCTGTGCTCTGACCTCTGTGTGAAAAAGAAAGAAGTTTGCTGTGCAGTAATGTATATATGATGAATAAAGGGGAAAAAAAATATTTTCCTCCTCAACAGCTGTGCCACATTCATACTTCCCATTAAAACACAAGCACACTCACAAGCATTGGTACTATCCAGGTCTGTGCACCTTCTCGCTTCCCACTGCCCTTATGTCTTAACAAAAAAAAATGATCATGCATTCAAAACAAGCCACTTAGTAGCCATGCTTCATTTTATTTAAAACTACAGCGGAACCTTGGATTACGAGCATAATTCGTTCCAAAACACTCTTAAACCAAATCATCATTTCCCATAAGAAGTAATGAAAACTCAAATTATCCGTTCCACAGCCCCCCCCAAAATAAATACATAAAAATAATTAATACAATCTATAAAATGAAAATAAAACAAATTAATCTGCACTTTACCTTTAAAAAAAAGTACAAATAAATCCTGACAGATAAGTGTTTCCGTTGGTGCATGCAGGCGCCATGTGTGTGTGTGTGTGTGTGTGTGTGTGTGTGGAATTAGCCCCTTCCCTCGCCTCGTTTTACACAGTAACGCTCCTCCTCCCTCTCCCCACCTCGCTTTTTAAGATTCACAACAAACAAACACACACACACACACACACACACACACACACACACACACACACACACACACACACAACGGAAACACCTTTTTAACAGGAAAAAAAGAAATCTTTCTGAGACTGACATGAGCGTATATTAACAGACTCACTTTTTAAGTTTCACAACAAGCGCATAAACACAGCGGAAACACCGTTTTAACGGAAAAAAGCGAGACTGGCATGAGCGCATACTAAAGGAATCACTTAAGTTTCACAACAAACGGACACAAACATGGAAACACCGTTTTAACAGGGAAAAAAAAGAAATCTCTCCGACCAGGCGTGAGCGCATACTAAGGGAATCACTGCTGTAAAGTAAAAAAAAAACAAAAAAACAAATGAACCAGCACCTTACCTTTGAAAAGAATTGCGACAGAGCAGAGTTTCTGTGTGTTTGTGAAGGCGGAGAGGGGGTGAAAAGGCGAGAGAGCGTTTGTGCGTGTGTGTTTCAGTGTCAAATTGCGCGCACACGAGCAGAGTTTCTTTGTGTTTCCGAAGCCATGGGGGGAGGGGGAGAAGATGAGAGAGTGACGCTCGGTGTCAGAATAAGAGTCGCACGTGTGAAGCACGATACTCGGCGCTCGTAAACTAATACTTGCTCGGTTTCCGAATAAAAAAATTATTGAAAATCTTTGCTCGGTTTGCGGAACACTCGTAAACCAAGTTACTCGCAATCCGAGGTTCCACTGTAAGTATTTTAGGAGGGTTAGAAATCACGCATTTGTGAATATTGGCATTTAAACTCTGCCGCTGTATTTGTTACACCACAGCAACTAGTGACACCATGTGGTCCATTTCCTATCTATTGACTGAAATGTGTCCCAAGGGTTCACTTGAAGCTTTGGGTAATAAACCCGTTTCAAAATAATTCCCTGGAAACTCCAAGACTCAGTAGTTCAACACGGCTTCATCTCACCATCACTAGTAACAACCCGAGGACTCCTGATAAGCTGAACAAAACAGAACCACAACCTCAACAGATCCCAGGCAAGAACCAAACCAAAACACAGGCTTTAAATAGACCACCTGATCAGATCTTTTCACCACCACGAGAGAAATAAATCCTGTATGTGACTGAGAAATGTCAGGCAAACTGTAAGGCAATGTGAGATCATCCTCTCGTGTGTGTTAAAATCACTCGGGTGAGGACACAGGTGTGGTGAAATAATACACAAATAACGGCATACGAAGGGGATTCTGGCGGCTTTGGTCAATTAACTGTACAGTGCTATTGTAAAATGCAGGTTTAAATGCCAGGATGCTGGATTATTAGTACAGTGGAAGTGAATTTGCAACAAAAGTTGTAAAGACCATAATAATTAAGCTGAACGAAAATGAGCACAGGTGATGATTCAGTCCAGAGCACGGACTGTCAACCTTCATGAGCCTATTTTTAAAATCATGAACAAACCAATTCGGTAAAAATAGCTTTCAACTATGTGAAGTTTTGCGTGTCTGTGAGTGTGTGATCTGGTAGCTGTTCACTCAAACTCTCCACATGAGGTGTCTGCAAGTGAAGCAGGCCATCATTAGGCTTAAAAAAAAAAAAAAAAAAAAAAAAAAGCATAGATATAGCGAAAACAGTAGGGTTGTACTATCTTGACAGATCCAGAAAAATGCTGCAAAACTGATTGGAAACTGTGTCACATTGTAGATGGATCCAAATTATACAGCAAAAGCAGGAGCTGAAGGCATTTAAGCAGATTGATTGATTACACAAATGCACTTACAGTCTAATCAGACTAGACAGACAGACAGACAGACAGACAGACAGACAGACAGATAAATGTTGTCCTTGGCCCATGTTTCATTCATCCTCTCAATCTTTTATTTTTCTTCCTTCATTCTGTTTGAGCAGATTGATGACAAATAAATGGACGAACAAATAGTTGGTTTCATTTTTGTAACAATGAAAAAAGGTAATGTACTAGACACAAGAAATAAATAAAAAATTTCAGTACAATGAATGCAAGAAGACAATAAACAGCATGAGGTCTTTTGTTTATCCATTTACAGTTCCACTTAATGACACAGACATGACAAAATACCACATACGTACAAAACTGGTGCTGGCAGAATATTTTACCGACTAACTAGACAAAAAGAATGAGCTTTATGTAAGACACTCGCCTCATCCTCGACTGCTTTGTGTTTATGTGCACCGTACTAAATTCACTTCCAGGACATGCTCGCTTTCCTTGTCGCATTGTCGTCCTCTTCGTGCCGGATCGTAGTGACATGCCAGCATTATCTCCAAATAACTTTTCAAAGCTTTTGATGCTCAGTGAGAATTGTCAGTGTCTCTGTGTGATGTGGCATTTCAACGGCATCACTGAGCTCTTAAATGCATTTGTATCTGTCACTGGCTCGCCTACTGCTGTCAGCTCACACACAGGAGGAAGAAACTGACTCAGACTTAGTGTGGATATGTGGATGTAATGGGAGCGCAGGTTTTCCTGGACAATAAAATTTATTAAACAGTAAAAAAAAAAAAAAAATTAACAGTCACATCAATGGCAATGGTGGCAAAAAAAAAAAAAAAGAACACACAAAAAAACAAGAAGAAAAAAAAAAGAAAAGAAGCAGGAATACATACAGTACAGGGCACTTCCGGTCATTTTCTTTGCCTGTAGGAAATCACTAAAGCTTACTCAGGAAGTACCATAGAGGGCACTTTATTACAGTTCTTGCACTTAAGAGTACACTTGAGGGCACTTGACCATGTTTTCTCACACGTCTTTGCACCCTAATGGGAACATCTCATTTTCTCCACAGGGGCAATTTATCATAGTGAAACCCTATAGGGCACTTCCTCGTGTGTTCTCCACTGCAAAGTCTCTTATTAATACTGCACTTTCTTATATTTCTGTAATGTAAAAAAATATATATATATATTTATATAATAATAAAGCCAGTTGCATTGTCGTTAGCAGGAATAAAACAAGCACCAAACTAAGATGGAAACTAATTTCAGAAACACATTTATGTATTTTTCCCCTTGGATTCCTATGAGGACGTTTCAGCATTGTTTTCATCATTCCATTGCCACATCTGTCTCCTGCATGACATTTCTTTCTTTTCTTCCAATAAATGAACGAGCCAATGAGATACCTGAGGATTAAGATCTCAATCAAGTCCGAAGCCAAACGATTGGGATGAAGAGCTGTAAGACAAAAAGTAGTTGTGAATAGATGAGATCATCAGACCGTATAAGATTTCCATTGTTCCAATGTCCAATCTTTATGCTCGCTAGCAAACTGAAGGCTTTTTTTTTTTTTCCTGATGAGTCTCACTAAAAAGAAGTTGTCTTATGGATGCACAGCTGTTTAGTCTCAAACTTGGTTCACATCACATTATGTGTGTATGGAGATGCTCTTTTTCCAGAGCTTCATCATAGCTTTGGTTTGCACTGTTGAATTTCTTTTTTTTTCCATGGAACCTTAACAAGGGTTTATGATTTTTTTTCCTGATCATATTTCTTTACCAACGATGGTAGTTCAGCACTATCCTTCCATGTGTTGAAGGGTCTTAACCCCATTCCACTCACTCACTCACTCATCATCTATACCGCTTAATCCTGTATTCAGGGTCTGGAGCCTATCCCAGGAGACTTGGGGCACATGGCAAGGTACACCCTGGACATGGTGGCAATCCAGCAGGGCACACACACACACACACACACACACACACACACACACACACACACACACACACACACACACTCACTCATTCACACACTACGGACAATTTTGGGAACACCAGTTAGCCTAACCTACATGTCTTTGGACTGTGGGAGGAAACCGGAGTACCCGGAGGAAACCCACCAAGCACGGGGAGAACATGCAAACTCCATGCACACAGAGACGGGAATCGAGCCTGGCCGGGGATCGAACCCGGACCCTGGCGGTGCAAGGTGACACTGCTAAACACTCCACCAATCCGCCAACCCCATTCCAGTCATTTTAAATATTTTAGTTGTTTTCTTCACAGTGGCACAGTGGTGTAGTGGTTGGCACTTTCGCCTTGCATCTCCAGTGTCCGGATTTAATTCACAGCCAGACTTGATTCCCATCTTTGCGTGTTCTCCGCGTGCTTGGTGGGTTTCCTCTCACTGTCCAAACACGTGCAGATTAGGCTAATTGGCGATTACAAATTGTTTATAGTGTGTGAATGAATGAGTGTTTGTGTGCCCGATGAGGGATTGACACTCTGTCCAGGGTGTACCCTGCCTTGTGCCCTAAGGCTCCAGGGATAGGGCCCCCCCTTTTTTTTTTTTGGACCAGGCAGAGTGGGTGGGTAGGTAGGTATTTGAGCCAGATATCTGGGCCAGATATTTGCTTGAAAGCTGGGCTTGCACAATGAAACTCGCCATGGGCCCTGGGTTGGTTCATGGCACACTGGGATCTGCTTAAAGCTGGAGCTCAGGGCAGGAGATCCTGCCTCATGGATGTTCGGCAAGAACTCAATTGCCACGGAGCAGGACTTTGAGACAGGAATGTCTGCTTTGTGGTCATTTGGGAAGAACTTGGCTGGTGTACCAATCCAAAAACCTGCCGTGGTGCCTCCATTAAATCCTCAACCCTGGAAGTGCAAGTACAGCATCATTAAAACTAGGTTGTGGAGGAAGCACAACACGATTGAAAGACTCGACGGTGGGCAAGGATGATGACAGCATGATTCTTAAAGGCAGCCTGCGGCACCAGCACAGCTTCCTCGAAGCCAGTGGTGCAAGCAGATCATCTTTGATGGAGCGCTACAGGGCTGAGACGGTACAGGGCATGATACAGGCAGAGTATGACATGATTTGGATAAACATGTACAGTAGCTGGGTCAAAACAAGAGGGTACGCAGAGCCTTTCTTTGGCATCTAATAACACTGTAGAGTAATCCATGTTTTTAAGAACATTGCAGGGTAGTTATCTTCATAAATAACCTTCCCGTAAATTGTTGAATACCTGCTGAACATACTAGGAATTTCACCATCCCGTAGAGATGGGACATGAGCATGGCAGGCACCAGAGTAATTACATCCGATGACAATGTTTTGATCTCTGAAAGAAAGGTGGGGCCAACATATATATTGTGTTGTATTTTTGTAATTAGTCTGAGATATCTTCAAAGGTTTGGCTATGATAGAGTCACAGCAAAGTTCTACAGCAATTAACTGTCGCTTTCTTTCTCGTTTGCTGTGGTTGATAATGCTGATCTTCCCTTTTGGTTACGGTGTATTAAATGTTTCTCTCGGCCCTCTGCACTCCATTCAATCATGGATTTTTAGGCTGTCTGAATAAACTGAATGTAGAAAAGGGTGTCGCCTGGAGTGATGAGAGTCCCGAATGGAAATGAATCAGCCTCGGCTCTGGAGCTGTTCAGCCGGAACTCCACATCCAGCCTGTGATAACGAGACTTGTTGTGGTACGGAGATGAAGTGTGCCTGAAGTAAGTTTCTCTACAAAATGATCACATGCTTTCTGTAAAGCACTCTGCAAGGTGCCACTGTATATTTAGCAATGCTAAAAATAGGCGCACGTATTAAAGTCGGTTACATTTGCCTACACTTGGTCTGGCTTGAATTTTTACATCTTACATCACAAAATATTTGTATTTTATTGTATTTTGCAATCGGTTTACTTTTTGCATCTTATAGAATTTTTGCTGTTAATCATTAAATTAACCCATCATTGAACCTACTGTATATCACATATTATTTTTATTATTATAAAAAATATTTATTTTATTATTAAAGTATTTTTGCGGTTTCTTTATTCATTTTCACATGCTTTATTCAAGATTTAAAGAACTTATTAATCCCAGAGGAAAACCGCTGAATGATTTTTGCTTATGATGCTTTCTGTCGTTCATGCCTGTCCAGAGATGCACGTATGGTGGGTTGCATTTGTGGAACTGGTACATCAGTTTGGGCATCAGTATTAAGCCTCATAGCTGACTTGTTTCACAGTGTAATAAAAATACTCCCATCCATTCGTCTTGGATATGCTGCACTCATTTAAAAATATACAGTACGAAAACACAGGATGCTGTTAAACCACATCTAGAACACTAAGCACATCCAGAATACACGCAAAAATGTAAAAGTAGTGGCTCTGCAGTTTGGAAAGGCTACTCAGATCAGTGGCAAGCACTGTTAGAATGGGACAGCCACATGATATTTAAAAGAAATGGTCACTTTGAAATAATTTGGTTTAAAACCAAGTATGAAACCACTTAGATATTTTTTTGCCTTTAATTCACATGAAACCCAAGAAAGGTGAAGGTTTTTGCCATTCGAGACCGACGTGTTCAAGACTAATTGATTTCCAGATCAAGGAAGGTAGTTTTGTTACAGTAGTTCAGAAATCGTTGAGATACGCCATCAATGACAAGGAGTTTGAAGACCTGTTAGTGTAGAGAGAGCAAGTCGTCTCAAAAGTGTTCGTGGATATGAAGATTTTTTTTTTCCTGTTCTTGAAACTGCAAAGAACCAAACTGCATTCAGCTGGTTAACAAACTTCTTAGAATACAAAACAATGAAATGAAAGCTGCCGCTGAAGATTGATTTTCCACATTCTGACTGATTCCCATCCCAAAATATTGGTGAAACATGGTGAAAGGTTTGACCAGGACATTTCTACAATGGAGAAAAATGGTATAAGGGCAACTGATATCCATATGTGCTAGCTGTATATGGGTGGACACGGAAACTGCATTGTTGGTTGGTGGAAGGATGCAGGCGTGGCATAATTGAAGAATTTAAGACTTTATTATAAATAATAAAAACACAAAGAAAACAAAAGATTAAGATTAGGCCCAAATCAACAATATGTGAAATTGTGGTGAGAAAACAGGAAAAACAAACAAAATCAAACAAAGAAAATCAGAATGGTAAACCAGAAATCAAATCAGATGATTAGACGAGAAGAGCCGAGACATTAGACATGGAATGGAGCTTAAATAATGATACTGATTAACCTTTTCATTAACAACAGCTGAGGAAAGCTGATGACTCTAAAGTAAATAATCACTTTTTTCACAATAAGAGTCCCTGGGCGCAGCGCACCCTCCAGCAAAAAATCATCTTATTTAATACATTATAGTCATTAGCAATTTCTGCATGATATAGTCATTTGAAATTATGCTTATGTTCAGTTCGAAGGGGTTTATCATAATCAATAAGAGGTTCTCCAGTGTGTTCCGTAACAACAGCACTGACAGTAGTGCAGTCGCGGATAAGATTAAGTTTAAAATGGCGATCTCCCAGATTAAAATGAGGGAATAAATCGCTTTAAGTGTCACACAGAAACAATAATACAGGGCATATTTACTGTATCTTATTGCACTTATTCCAATATTTTATCATTTCTACAGTAAGGATGAAGTTACTGGAAAAATGACTGCGACACGTTACATATACTGTACTGTACTTCAGCCAATATTAAGAGCATCAACTTTTTCTTTTGAGCACAGATGAGGCACATTTTATGGTTTCTCAGTAAAATTTAAACTTAAGATTTTTTTGCTTTAAGAAAGAGAGAGAGAAAACAACAACACCATGAGATTACATGTGGGGAAAAAAGCAGGTTATTGAGGGAACAACTACAGTATATATAGCCACTGTAATTTGGGCAAAATTCACTTTAGTCATCTTTAGACATTCAGATGGGTTTCCAGTGTGCGTACAAAGAAAACCAACATGATAGAAGAGAAACATTTCCAGCTTTTTGTTGTTTCCATTTTTATTAAATTTTTTTTTTGCATTGGCCAGGGGTTAAATAAGCCAATTTGATTTTCCTCCTAATGTGACCTCATATAAGCAGACACCCCTCACCCAGCTTTGTTGTTTTGTCTGCTGGAAGGACTTGGCGCAGCAGTAGCTCATTTTCATAGATACCGAAATGGCAAATCTGGAGACGGGGTGAAATAACAGGACGCTGAGGTATAAAATAATGCATTATCTGAAGACTATTGTAAACACACAATTTAGGGGAGCTCAGAGACTTGTGTTAACCTGTTAATATTACATGATGCTCTTAATATTGTTTCCTCATACTGTCAACATAAATATTTTTCTTTGCCAATGTAACCTCTGACTTGCTTATTAGGGATTTCTTTTTTGGGTGCTCCTCATTTTGGGGTGAAGGGGCACCACATGTTGGATCAACGAGTCCACATACTTCCTGTTTGGTGACGTAGCTTCCTGTTTTTCGTATTGTTCCCGCGAAAGTTCCTCGTCTGTTTTGTGACAGCGTTTTAGATTATATTTTGTTTAGTTTTTTATAATTATACATTTTTCCCGTTTTTACAAAATAACAAACTAGTTTTTACGCTTCAATACTACTGGACTTTATCCGTTTTTTTGCGCTTTTTGGGAGAACGCGCGTTTCATCTGACCAACAACAAGCAAATCCATCAGCAAATAATCACAACTCCGGCACAAAGGGTACGTTATTATGTCTACCATTCAGCTCGCTCAGTGTGTGGAGTGCAGGATGTTTAGACATTCTTCCTCCGTCATTAGTGATAATTTTATTTGTGATGGGTGTGTGTGTTAGTTAGCACCCTGACGGAGAAGATAGTAGCATTAGAGGAGCGCATGCAGACTTTAGAGAGGGTTAGAGAGCGCGAGAGCAGCGTTACTCCCGTAGCGGAAAGTCTGGGTGCCACAGGTGGAGATAATCATCCCCCGACTCCGGCAGTAGAGCCCTCACAGCGGGGCGAGTGGGTGACGACTCGGCGGCATACTCGTTCAGCCAAAGCTAAGGCTAAGGCTAGCCCACCGGAGCACACCTCTTCTGCGCTTCACGTGTCCAACAGGTTCGCTCTCCTCAGTGATGCACCCGCTGAGAAACCTGAAAGCGCTCTGGTTATAGGAGACTCTATATTGAGACGTGTGAAATTAGCTAGGCCTTTAGGGGCGCCAGCGGCAGTGGTCAGGTGTATCCCGGGAGCCAGAGCACCGGACATAGCAGGTAATCTTAGGGCTCTAGGTCAGCATAGGTTCTCTAAGATAGTGGTACATGCTGGAGCTAACGATATACGCCTTCGTCAGTCAGAGGTTAGCAAGCGTAACTTTACAGAGGTGTTTAAAATAGCGAAGGCGATGTCCGAAGAAGTAGTTTGCTCTGGTCCCATCCCAATGAGACGTGGCGACATAGCTTACAGCAGGTTATGGTCGCTGAACCGCTGGATGTCCAGGTGGTGCTCCGAAAACAACGTGGGCTTCATTGACAATTGGAAGACTTTTGAGGGCAAAACTGGCCTGTTAGGGCGGGACGGTGTCCATCCCACTCGGGAAGGTGCTGCTCTCATTTCTTGTAGTATAGCACATAGTCTCAGAAGAGGCCTAGTTAATCGGTGACAATCCAGAGCCAAGGCCAGGGAGCAGACAGACAGGCTAAACCAACCGTCTGCTAGCTGCATAGAGTCGTCACTCAGGGTTCATCATATTGAGACTGTGTCTGTTCCCCGAGCTAAACATAAACATACATTTAGAAAGACTCAGAAAGTCTGTTTTAGTAATTTAATTAACATGGATACCACAAACTCAGACCACACTGAATGCGCAGCCAGCACCTCTGATCTGAAGCTAGGACTGTTAAATATTAGATCTCTCGCATCTAAAGCAGTTATTGTTAATGAAACTATCACAGATCAGGAGCTTGATATATTATGTTTAACAGAAACCTGGATTAAACAGGACGAGTATGTGGCTCTAAATGAAGCTAGTCCTCCTGGATACAGCTACATACACCAGCCTCGGCTAACTGGTAGAGGAGGAGGAGTCGCAGTTATTTATAACCATAATCTGTCTCTCGTACAAAAACACAGTTTTAAATCTAATGCATTTGAAGTTCTCTATAGTAACATAAAGTCAGCTCAGTCAATCCCGCTAATCATCATTTACAGACCCCCTGGGCCGTACTCGGAGTTTCTCTGCGAATTTGCAGATTTCCTTTCAAACCTTGTTGTTTCTGTAGATAAAGCGTTAATTGCTGGAGACTTTAATATTCATTTTGAGAATCCAGAAGACCCTCTGAGAACAGCATTCTTGTCCATACTGGACTCAGTAGGAGTAAATCAGTGTGTAGTAGGACCCACTCATAAAGCAGGTCACACTTTGGATTTAATATTATCCTTCGGATTAAGTATAGGAAATATAACCACAATTCCACAGTCTGAAGTTATCTCAGATCACTACCTTGTCTCGATTAAAGCGTGTTATAGTAATAATGTACGCACAGCACCGCGCTTCCACCTTAAACGTACATTTACATCAAATACCGCACAGAGCTTCATCAATAATCTTCCAGAATTATCTACTTTGATTGGATCGCCATCTGACTTCACAGAACTCGAACAGGCGAATGAATATCTAGAGTCAGCACTTCGTTATAGCTTAGATAATGTCGCTCCAGTTAAAAGGAAAATGATTAGAGATAAGAAACTCACTCATTGGTATAATGACCACACACGTGCTTTAAAACAAACCGCTCGAAAAATTCGAACGTAAATGGCGCCAAACTAAATTGTTAGTATTCAAAATAGCATGGAAGGAGAGCATCCTGAACTATAAAAAAGCTCTCAGTGATGCTAGATCAACGTATCTCTCCACTCTTATAGAAAATAACAAAAACAACCCGAGATTTTTATTTAATACCGTAGCTAAATTAACTAAAAACAAGACCACTGCAGAAATCTCCACAACAACATCATGCAGTAGTGAGGATTTCATGAACTTTTTCAATAACAAAATCATAAATATTAAGCAAAAAATTCAGGCTTTGAAAACAGACAATTTAAATAATTCAGATGATCTAACCACATCACATCAGAACTTAGAACACTTTACTCCCCTTGAAGCGAGGGAACTAATTTCACTCATCTCTTCTTCAAAATCGTCAACCTGTATATTAGATCCTATACCGACACATTTTCTCAAACAGATAGTACCAGCAATAACAGAACCCCTGTTGAAAGTAATTAACTGTTCACTCAGTAGTGGGTGTGTCCCCAAATCCTTTAAATTAGCCGTTATTAAACTGCTAATCAAGAAACCTGACCTTGACCCCCTTTGTTCACATCTACACAGAAATAGCATAAATGAAGTGTATCAGTCAGGATTTAGGCCTCATCACAGCACAGAGACAGCACTTGTTAAAGTAGTAAACGACCTCCTATGGGCCTTTTGACACCATTGATCATAGTATTCTCCTTTACAGATTAGAAAAGGTAGTAGGAATTAAGGGAACTGCCCTCTTGTGGCTCAGATCCTATTTGACTGAACGTTATCAGTTTGTAGATTTAGATGGTGACCATTCCTCATGTTCTCAAGTGGAGTTTGGTGTTCCACAGGGTTCAGTTTTAGGCCCACTGCTTTTTTCCCTTTACATGCTTCCTCTGGGCAACATAATTCGTAAACATGGTATTAGTTTTCATTGTTATGCTGATGACACACAATTATATGTCTCAGCAAAACCAGATGAGCAGTGTGTGCAGGACATAAGAGATTGGATGTTAAATAATTTTCTTCTGCTTAATCCTGATAAAACAGAAGTTCTGGTCATAGGACCACAAGTAGCTAGAAGTAAGCTTTCTGATCACACTGTAACTTTAGATGGCCTTTCTGTTCCATCAAATGCAACAGTAAATGACCTCGGTGTGATTATAGATTCCAGCCTTTCGTTTGAAGCTCATGTAGATAATATCACCAGGATAGCTTTCTTTCACCTTAGAAATATTGCCAAGATAAGAAACATATTGTCACTAAATGATGCAGAAAAACTAGTTCATGCTTTTATCACCTCTAGGTTGGACTATTGTAACTCCTTACTGTCTGGTTGTTCAACTAGGTGTATAAACAAGCTTCAGTTAGTACAGAATGCAGCAGCGAGAGTCCTCACTAGAACCAGAAGATACAAGCACATCACCCCTATCTTATCTACACTGCATTGGCTCCCTGTGAAATTTTGCATCGATTTTAAGATACTACTTTTGACATTTAAAGCACTAAATGGTCTCGCGCCGCAGTATCTGAGTGAACTGTTAGTGTCTTACGATCCGCCACGCCTACTTCCATCAAAGAATGCAGGCTGCCTGTCAGTACCACGTATTATTAAAACTACAGCAGGGGGCGGAGCTTTCTCTTACAAAGCCCCAAAGTTATGGAATAGTCTTCCTATTAATGTTCGGGACTCAGACACAGTCTCAGTGTTTAAGTCTAGGCTAAAAACTTTTTTATTTAGCCAAGCATTTTTGTAAATAGATTAACCTTAGGTAAAGGAGCAGATCTGGGGGACTCATGGACGTAGAGTATTCTGGTGAACTGGTATGTTTAGATGCTGTCCTCCCCACTCTCATTGTTCACTCAGGTTTGTTGACGGTGAGGTGATTGGTTGCTTTACATCTCAGTTCCCCCTCATGTCTGTGTTTCCTTCTGGCTCTCCCTTTGAGTTATGCTGTTATAGTTAGTCCTGCCGGAGTCCCTGCTTGCACTTTGCACTAATATACATTCACCTTATACATGTTGACTGTGACCAGACCTAACTGCCATCTCTCCTTATTTTCTGTTCTCTCCTTTTCTGCTCTCTCTCTCCCTCTCTCCTTTCCCTCTCTCTGTCTCTCTGTCGAGCTATACATGTTCGCTCCTGAGTTGCCAGTGATCCAGACCTCTCTGCCCTCTGGAGCCGTCTAACCCGTCCTGGAGTCCTGCTTCTGGTTGGAGATCTCGTCGCATGGATGCCCCGTGTGGTCTGCCTGGATTCATATGGTGGCTGAGGATGGTTTCTATTAAGACTATCCTGTCCTCGATTGATGCTCTGGGGACCTGTGACTTCAGCTGTTCGATAGCTCAGGACTGGAATCTCCTACAGTCTACCTGAGCCTCCGGGAACAAACTGGACTCCTTTTAATTTGAATTTTAACACATCTCCTGTTACACTGAACTTCCAGTACACATTATTATGCTGATCATTCTCTGCTATCCGTTATCACCCAGATGAGGATGGGTTCCCTGTTGAGTCTGGTTCCTCTCAAGGTTTCTTCCTATTACCATCTCAGGGAGTTTTTCCTTGCCACCGTCGCCCTCGGCTTGCTCATCAGGGACAATCTTATCATTTTGATTCATACACATTGCATACAAACTTACTTCTTTTTATTGTGTAAAGCTGCTTTGCGACAATGTCAATTGTTAAAAGCGCTATATAAATAAAAACAAATTGACATACTGCATTTTAATGTGGTACAGGTTTTTCTCCCGAATAACCTTGCTGATGCAGCCCTTCCCAGTAGCCCTTTAATTGGGCTTGGGACTCGTGCATGTGGAACGTTTACTAGTGGATCAGCTCACTTAGTGATACGTTTATACATTTAAAACGTGTATTTAGAATTAGAAATTAATGTAACACTGCCTTCTGACAATGTCTGTTCTTAAAAGTCTCATTTTGGAAAAAGATTTGTTTAGTCATTGCCAAGGTTAGTCAATGTTCCAGGCTACCCAAGGATGCTCTTTAGTTCTTATTAAATACAAGTCTACAAATATGACAACTGTTTCTATCTCACAGAATCAAGGACCATTCACAAAGAAAAGAAAAAAACCTAGACAAGCACCATGCAACCATCTGCCTGTATGTAGAGGTTAATTAAATCAAGAGAAACTCTTTAAATAGCTGTGCAGATTAGAATTAGCGAGACATTGTATGGAACATGTGATAAAAATAAAGTGAATACTTTCTTTGTCTAATGTATTATGCATAACTTCACACAAATGTGTTTTAATGAGTTCTATTAATACCTTAATTAAATTATGCTAGACTGTGATCTTACATAGAGCCACATGGAACGATGCAAGTACAAACCTCCAGCATTTATCATGACACTACCTCCATAATGCACACTAGGGCAAAGCAGAAGATTTAACCTGAGATTAATTTTAATCAGAAGACAACTTGAAGTGTTCAAGGAGTCTTGGATCTGATAGACAGGCCGTCCTCCTGCTGCCAAGTTGTGTCATGTCCATATGGAGAAGACAGGTACATCACGAGTCCAAAAAAAAAGAAAAAAGGAAGATTTTAATTTCAGAAAGAGAGGAATCTGACCCCCTGCGATGATGCTGACAGCTTGTTTGGGAGATTAGCAAATCATGGGATTAGTATCAGAGAGACAGAAGGTGAAAATGTTATAGAGAGTCCTGCTGATGGATTTGACAGCAGAAAGGTGGTTTAGATAGATAGATAGATAGATAGATAGATAGATAGAGTGGAACCTTAGATCGCGAGTAACGTGGTTTACAAGTGCAAAGATTTTTAATAAATTTTTAATCGGAAACCAAGCAAGTTTTAGTTTACGAGCGACGAGTATCATGTATCACGCATGCGACTCTTATTTTGACACCGAGCGTCACTCTCTCACCTCCCCCCTTTTTTACTTTACAGCAGTGATTCCCTTAGTATGCTCACGCCAGGCCAGAGAGATTTCTTTTTTCCCTGTTAAAACGGTGTTTCCGTGTTTGTTTGTGTCCGTTTGTTTAAGTGATTCTGTGAGTATGCGCTCGTGCCAGTCTCGCTTTTTTACGGTAAAACGGTGTTTCCGCTGTGTTTATGCGCTTGTTGTGAAACTTAAAAAGTGATTCGGTTAATATGCGCTCATGTCAGTCTCAGAGAGATTTTTTTTCCTGTTAAAACAGTGTTTCCGTTGTGTGTGTGTGTGTGTGTGTGTTGTGAATCTTAAAAAGCGAAGTGGGGAGACGGAGGAGGAGTGTTACTGTGTAAAACGAGGCGAGAGAAGGGGCTAATTCCACACACACACACACACACACACACACACACACACACAGACGGCGCCTGCGCGCACCAATGGAAACACTTACCTGTCAGGATTTATTTGTACTATTTTTTAAAGGTAAAGTGCAGATTAATTTGTTTTATTTTCATTTTATAGATTCTATTAATTATTTTTATGTATTTATTGTTTGGGGCTGTGGAACGAATTATTTGAATTTTCATTATTTCTTATGGGAACTGATGATTTGGTTTACAAGTGTTTTGGAACACAAGTTCACTTCCGGAACAAATTATGCTTGTAATCCAAGGTTCCACTGTAGATAGATAGATAGACAGATAGATAGATAGATAGATAGATAGATATGAATGGAAGTAGGCAAAAGCAAGATGTTAGTGTCAGGAGTTGGTCCATGGTCTATTACAATTATGCTACACAATTAAGGAATGGGGAAAAAAAATAAACGTGTGATAAATGTGCAAAATAATGCATTTGTAAATCATATTTCATTTCTTGCTTAAATATATCAGCCCCTAAAACACACTCATGTAGAAGAAATCTAACATAGTTGATCCTGACACTGAGAACAAAGTTTACAGAAAGTTTAAGTTTAAGCACAAACACATGATGGATAAAGTATAGCTACATTAGCAATTGACAGGAAGCATTAGGAATATTACAGGAAGCAGGCATGAATTCTAAAACAAGAGACATTTAACAATTGATTTCATTTCAAATCCATGTCACATGTTTTAAAATTCATACCTGCTTCCTGTAATATAACACAGTGTCAGGGGTAACCCCTAGAGGGCGCCTAGTGCCCGGAGACTTTGTGTTTGTAGTTCCTTTTGAGTTTACCTTCATTTCCCAGTGTGCAACTCGGTCAGGTGACATGGGCGCTCACCTGAACCGAGTTGGTCATTAGTTTCGTTATAAATAGCTTGTTTTGGTTCATTATTGTGTCTTGCATCTGTTGATTTATATCCGTAAATGTCTGTATGTTTAGTTCGTGGTTCCTGGTGTCTTTATTCGTGTTTTGGTTTTGTTTTCGTTTAAAGTATATTTGTTTTGTCTGATTTCCCTGTTTGTCTTTAAATAAATACATCGTTTCCGTTAAAACCTGGACCTCCTGCATTTATGCCTTGCACCAAGATTCATGACTCAGTGTTTTCAAATCTACTTTTACTGCTAATTTCAGCTGTCACAAAAAAGCATATGTGATGTAAGCATAAAAAAAAAAAACACTTACAGGAGAAATTCAGCACAGTGTGGAAAATAAAGGGAGTAATGTAGAATTTTATCAGCTGCTGTTTTTTTTTCTTCACATTTCAGTGTTTTGAAGCTTGCTGATGCATAATGCATGTTGTGGAAAACAAACCTCTCGCTCTTATCTTCAAGATAGATTTATTGCATTTAGCCTCACCCCTCTATAGACATATATATTCTCTGTTTATCAGAGTTGGCTGTTTTGCATGAAATTGTTCAGTTAATTACACAGTCAGTGGCTTCGATGTGGGCGCACATCTTTTTTTAATTAAGGAGAACAGGATTCCTGCACTGAATGCGTATAGAGTTATTAGTTTATTGAACTTCATTTCATTTCAGCAAAATGACTCAGAGCTAAAAGAAAAACCTCACCCTGGCATCTCCTATCAGGCTTTTACTTAGAGAGTCAGTGCAGTGCTTTATTTTTATATTTTATTTATTTATTTATTTATTTATTTATGAGAATTAATGCTTTTGGAGTTGGATGATGTGCATGCAGGCAGCAGGAAATGCAAATGAAATGCTAATCAAATTGCATACTGTAAATTTTTAGAAACACAGTCGGAGAAAAGACAAACAAACAAACAAATCAACAACAACAACAACAACAAAAAAAAAAAAAACTCCAGAAAAATGCCAGAAAATATGATGACCTTTTAACTGTCTATCTGAATTAATATGACTTCCCTTTATATTCTGTGTTCCTTTTTAAGGAATGATGATTAGTAATGTTGTTGGTTTATTGTGCATGTTCATGCTGTACATTCAATTCACCCTCAACCTATTTTTACTGCTAGTATAAAAATAAAAAATGAAATATACAGGCAAACTTTTCAAGATGGGTGGTGACCATGGGGGCCATTTAGAAGTCGGCCATCTTGGATCCAACTTTTGTTTTATCTATAGGAAGAGGGTCATGTGACACATCAAACTTATTGGGAATTTCACAAGAAAAACAATGGTGTGCTTGGTTTTAACGTAACTTTATTCTTTTATGAGAAATTTACAAGTTTCTGACCACTTATAAAATGTGTCCAATGTGCTGCCCATTGTGATGGATTGTCAATACAACCATGACCACCATGGTCACCACCCATCTTGAAAAGTTGTGTGCCACAAACAGGACGTTAATATCACCAACCATTCCCATTTTATTAAGGTGTACCCATATAAATGGCCCACCCTGTAGAACAGATATAGAAGAAGGATTTAGTCTAAATATCCTCAGGTAAGTGACTGAATTTCTTTAATGCACACACAGTATATCACCAGTGATCGAAAAGCCCACATATACTGTACAGTACAGTATATGTTAATCCAATATGACTATGCTTATCAACATAGACATTTAATATTTCCTAAGTAATTATAGTTGCTGTTGGAAGGAAAAAAACAAAACAAAACAAATAACCATATGCAGTCAAAAGACAAACAAAACAAAGTATCATCCAAACTCTTACCCAAGTTGACTATTTACACTGCCTACTCCCCCCCAAAAGTCCCAAGGTTAAATTATTGACCTGCATCAAGCAAAGAAAACATTAAAATGACTGAAATTGGGATAAGGACAGTGGCTCTTGGAATTTCCTGGAAGGATTGTGCTGAACCGTCAAGGTGCCAATCCATGTCAGTGCACACATACATACATACTCATTTACACACTACAGGCAATTTGGGAACACCAATTGGCCTAATCTACTAGTCTTTGGGAGGAAATCCACAAAGCACGGAAAGAACTTGCACACAGAGACGGGAATCGAGACTGGCCAGGAATCAAACCCAGACCCTGGAGGTGTAAGGCGACAGTGCTAACCACTACACCACCGTGCCGCATTATAAAAATGCTCATACACTTATTAGTCTGAACTTATTTGCTGAACTTATACAGCGGAACCTCGGATTGCGAGTAACACGGTTTACGAGTGTTCCGCAAGACGAGCAAAGATTTTTAATACATTTTGACGTGAAAAATGAGCATGTCTTAATGTACGAATGTCGAGTATCATGTATCACCGGGCATCAAGTGATCACAACTGAGCCAATGATTTTTCTCTCTTTTGCGCTGCGGAATTATGGGTAATCGTCTCCCCTGCTGGGTCTTAGTGCTCGTCTCTTACTGTTATAATCAACATCTCTCTCTCCCTCCTATGTGTGTGCGCGGTCGTAATTTGACACTGTGCCCCACACACACCCACACACACACATACACATACACACACACTCTCTCCCTCGCCTTTACTCACCATCCTATGTGTGTGCGTGCGCGTAATTTGACACCGACACATGCGCACACACACTCTCTCGCCTTTACACCCCTCTTCCTGGCTTCATACACACGCTTTCTTTACACAGAAAACTGTTTTTTTTTTTTTTTTTTTTTTACTTTACAGCAGTGATTCTGCTA
>QNUK01000385.1:672500-680397 GCA_013621035.1 Clarias magur | reverse complement strand
ATTAGATCCTGTAATCGGTGAACTGTATCGGACGATACAGCTTCTAGTGATCGGAAATCGGTCTCAAAAATCCTGATCGGAGCGCCCCTAATAATAATAATGATGCGAGATGACCTGCATTTAATGTACATGATAACTCGTTAAGTTACAAAATCACATCTCTCTGAATAAAAATATTGAAGGAATATAAAAACAATCAGCTCTGGTACTGGGCAATTTTTATAAAATATAAAATAAAAATGTCCTATATACCAAGGAAAATTATCCTATAAAATAGCATAAATGAATAAAAAAAATACAAAACATATGATAAGTTTCGTTATATTTGATAATTTCAGTCCATTCACTTCCATTAAAGAACTGTAACGATGTCACTTTTACAATCTGTAGAAGATCAGTGGTGCGCGCACAACCTCTCGGGGACGAGCCTTTCTCTGAATACGCGCTCCCTGTGCAGTTTAAGGGGGCGGGGCTAAGAGAAACACATCTCGATGGGGGAACCAACTTCGACACAACACCGGTATGGACAGAAGGGTTTTTTTTTTTTTTTATGTTTTTTTTTATTATTATTAATTCTCAATAACAATTTACAGACTCAAAATGGGGAAAACAATTATGCATATGCAAAAAAAAAAACACACTTTTGCATAATTAAATTCCAGTTATACAAAAATATCCATGTGTATATATGTATATAAATCTCCACAAATTAAACAAACATTTACGAGGGGGTTGCAAGGAAATTAAACAAGTATCTAAAAATATACAAAATGTTACCATTCTTAAAATAATAAAGACTCATCCATGGTTTTCCACAATTCACCTAGGGGTTGATTGTCTTTGGATAAGCATTTTAGAGACTATGTATTTTTTACATTAATTTTTAAAAAATTTATAGAGGGCTTACTGTTATTCCACTTACATTTATGTATATGATATTTACCCATTGTAACGATGATGTTTACCATCAATGACATCTCTTTTGAAAAACCCTCTGCATAAATCAATACCTGAAACAAATTAAACGATGAAATATCAGTATCAGTGTCAATGTTTAGCCAGCTGTAGACATCCTTCCAAAAATGTAATGTTGCTGGGCAACAAAAAAATAAATGTTCAATGGTTTCAGGCATCTCTAAACAAAAAAACACAGATCTACCTCAAAACGCAATATTTTCCGTAAGATTTCGGCATTGTTAATAATTCTAAATTGCATATCACTCATTTTAGGTAGAATTGGCCATTTAAGATAATTACAAATTTTATTTTTAAATATTTCATTAGTCAAATGTTTTATTTTTGAAGGTATATTAAAGTCTGAAAATAACTTGCTTTTTAATACATTCCCAATTACTTTGTTTTTACACTTTCTGTCCTCAATATGTATTTCTCCAATCTTCAATTCAGGCAATTTAACTGATACATTTGAATAAGTAAGGGTATTTTGTATTAATTCTTTTAAAGGAGGAGGGATGGCTTTACACAGCATATTAAATTCTCTAAAAGAACATTTTCTCAAATTTCTCCATAAATGAATTATGTTGAATAAATTGACCATCTTCATCCAATGAATCTACAACATATAACACCTACTTTTCATACCACTCTTGTTTGAATACGGTCTTCCTATTTATTGTAATGGTCCTGTTGTTCCACAAGGTAGAGTTGTGCGGTGTAAAATTGAGTGAATATAATTTTCCAATAATACAAAATTTGTTTGTGGAATTTTGAAAGATCGATCGGCAATTTAGAAACCTCAAAGTCACATTTCAGCAAAAAATTTAACCCTCCGACTGTCTTGAATACACATTTTGGTATATGAAACCACATTGAATTAGGCTGTGTTAAATAAGTTTTAATCCAATTCAGTTTAAGTATTCCAACCGACGATTCAAATTCATAGGCTTTCAGACCTCCATTTTCATATTCTTTAATCATTTGAGGCTTTTTTAACATAATGGGTTTTGTTTTTCCATATGAAACTAAACAAAATAGAGTTCACTTTATCAGTTGAGGAGAAATACAAAGAGAGTAACATGGGTAAATTAGTTTAGATATTCCTTCTGCTTTAGTCAAGAGAATTCTGCCCATTATAGACAGATCTCTCATAAGCCAATGATTAAGAGATTTTTTCATACTGTCAATTCTCTTCTATGTTTACTTGTTCTCTCGTATGTATTTCTTTAGACATTATTAAACCCAAATATTTCACTTCAGATTTAACAGGAATGGATTCTATAATTTCTTCATTACATGAATACAGAGGAAAGAGTCCACATCCTGATGCTCTGGAAAAAAACTTAAATAATGTTCAGGGCTTTCTTGACTATAGATTTATCTTTTAAAAATATTACTGCGTCATCAGCAAATTGACTAATTCGATACTCATAATCAGAAATGGTTATTCCTTTTAATTGAGGATGGTTGACAAATACACTAACATTTGAGTGCATAATATAAACAGTTTGGGAGAAATTGGACATCCTTGTCTAATTCCTCACAAAATCTCAATTCTTGGAGTCATTCCTGGATTAAGGGATATATAACTATAAATGTTATACAACATACCTTGCAAAACCCTTCCCCAAAACCAAACATTTTAAGCATCGTAAAAATAAATTCATGCTCCACCTTATCGAATGCTTTAAAAAAAATCTATAAATAAAATAAGGCTTTCTGATTGAATCAGTGATTGATATTAGATCATGTCCAGGATTAGTCTAATATGATTTTGAATGCATCTTCCTTTAATGAATGCTGATTGATACTCCGACAAGTTTGCCCAGTACAAGTTTAAGACGATTAGCATATACTAGGGCAAGTAATTTATAATCTGTACATAACAGAGTTATTAGTCTCCAATTATGTAATGATATCATTTGTTTTTTGGGTTTAGGTAGCAAAGTTATTAATCCTTTTTTCATAGTGTCACGGGTCTAGCTGGTTGTAGTGGCTAGACCGGCTGATGTTGCCGTGGGCATAAATGTAGGCATGAAGGCAGAGGGGTGTAACAGAAAGAGTCTTTTATTTTAAACACAACAAACACACACAAGCAAAGGAACCAAAACAACAAACTCAAACTAAAACTAGGGCTCAGGAAAAACACAGGAACAGGAGCTGAACAGAGGGAACCAGGAGCTGACACGGGAACTAGGGATGAGGAAACATGGAGCCGGAGCTAACTAAAGACACAGAGGGGAACTAGAGACTGGAGAGACAGGACTAGGGGCACAGAGACTGGAGAGACAGGACTAGGGGCACAGAGACTGGAGAGACAGGACTAGGGGCACAGAGACTGGAGAGACAGGACTAGGGGCACAGAGACTGGAGAGACAGGACTAGGGGCACAGAGACTGGAGAGACAGGACTAGGGGCACAGAGACTGGAGAGACAGGACTAGGGGCACAGAGACTGGAGAGACAGGACTAGGGGCACAGAGACTGGAGAGACAGGACTAGACGCACAGAGACAGGACTAGACAGGAGACAGGGCTAGACAGGAACTATACTGGCTGGGTTAGTGAGGTTAGTAGCTACATGTTGTACTGGGGACACTGGAGGCTGACCTAACCGGGTTAGTGGCTAATAGTGTTAGTACTGATCTAGGGGACCGGAAGACAAAAGGCAGGGCACACATGAGGCTATACCAAACTAGCGGCTAACCTACTAGTGACCAGAACCACTAGCAGTCACTCCCACTAGAGATTAGCCTACTGGACGCTAACCCTACTAGGGGCTAACCCTACTAGCCATCAAGGCCTACTAGCGGCTAACCCTGCTAATGGCTAAGCCCTCATGTGGCTACACATACTAGGGAAAAGACCAGAAGACAAAACAGTACTTACACAGGAGGAGACACAGCCTAACTACACAGTGAACAAAGCAGCTCCATGAATCCACAGACACAAGGAACATCAAGAAAACAAAACTAGAGCCCTCTGAAAACAAAGGTAACAAAACATAAATCAAATATAAACTTAAAGTAACAAAAATGAATGCCCACATGATGGTAATACAAACAAACAATCAGACAATGCTCGACCCAGTTTCCCAGAACAAACTGCTATTTATAGAAGGTTTTAATGAGCCACCTCAGTTCAGGTGAGCCTCATCACCTGACTTAGGTGCCTTCTGGGAAACTGAGTCAACCAACAGGAACTACACAGAAAGACAGACAGACATGAACAGTGACCTCTAGTGGAGGTTCCTAACACATAGTAGGTGATAAGCTTCCTTTATGAATGCATTCTAAAAATGCATTATATAAGAATATCCGAATATCTTTCCAAAAATGATTTACAAATTCTGTAGTCAAACCATCTATACCTGGTGATTTACCATTATTCATTTGTTTAAGAGCTACATCAATTTCCTCTAAAGTCAACTCATCCTCAATGAAGTGTTTGTCTTCCTCATTCAATTTATAAATTTTATCTCTTATATTCCTAAATAATGAGTCACAGTCATCTTTTTTATAATTAGATTTATAAAGGTTACTATAAAAAAAAAAAATTCATCTTGAATTACTTTTTGATCATCCGTTATAACATCGTCAATCTTAAGTTTAGAGATTTTTTTCTTTCTTTGTTTTTGTTTTTCAAGGCCAAAAAAATATGATGAACTTTTTTCTCCTTTTTCAATCCACCGCGCTCTTGAACAAATATAAGCTCCCTTTGCTTTTTCTAAATGCAATTCGTCTAGTTGAGATTGCAGTGACTTTAATTTTGCTAAATTTTCAGGTGATTCTTGAGAATTAACTGCCAATACATTTAATTCCCCTATCAATTCTCTTTGTTTTTGTTTTCTCCTCGCTGATATAAAAAATTTGCCTGTATCAATTGCTAATTGTTTTACCTTAAATTTAAACCATTCCCATTTGTTTAAATCAGTCATTTCTAACTTATCAATTTTCTCAATAAGATCCAACACCACCTGATAAAATCTATCATTCTTTAACAAGTCATTATTAAATTTCCAAATTTTAGGAGAGATTTGAGATTTCTTGATTACTGATAAGGACAGAGTAACCATACAGTGGTCAGTAAGCGGGGCAGTTGAAATATCACATTCTGAAATAACTTTACACAATTCACAAGAAATCAGCCAGTAATCTAATCTTGAACATTGTCCATTACCTGACGGGTTAAACCATGTATGCTGAATTCTGTTTGGATTAGAAATCCTCCAATAATCAATTACATTTACTTTTTTACAGAAATTTGATATAGTATCATTATACACAGAATGGGAACCTAGTTGAGGTCTCCTGTCTAGCCATGAATCAGGAACTATGTTAAAGTCACCCCCTACTATTACATTTTCTGCTTTATACTTTTTTTCCCACTTGTTAACCAGATTACCAAGTTTCTCCAACATTTCTCTGTTAGCCACTTTGTTATTATAGCCATAAATACAAAGTAGTATGTAACATTTATCATGTATTTCTACTACTAACATTAACCATTGGCCTTCTGTGTCCCCTTCATGAACAATTACAGAGCCTTCAAATCTGTTTAATATTACCATCACACCAGCTGAATATGAGGATCCATGCGCAAACAAGGCTAAATCACCCCATTGAATTTTCCAAAACCTTTCATCATTCATAACAGAATGAGTCTCTTGTAAAAAAAAAAAACACAATTTGCTTTTTGTTCCTTGCAAAATAAAAAACTTGCTTTACGCTTAACACTGTTTTTTTAACCCCCTAACATTCAACGATTGAAAAGAAACAGACATATCTTAGCGTAACTCCAGTACACACTGAACTTTATGCTGTTACGCAGGAGTGAACATGTTGTCCTTAATAACTCAATTACAAAACCATACTCACTGCTACCTAAGCAGTACAAACTTAACTTAAGTTATACACCTTTTTTCCTTTAACGGTTTAATCAGATATATATCTGATATGCAGCAACCTTTACACACTAGACCATGAGCGCATAGCCTTCTTTTAGGAAGGCTCTCTTCCCTTTTTTCCTGGCTTCTTGTACTTTTGGCCACAACTTAGCACGAGCTTTGCGATCTTCCTTTGAGAATTCGTCTTTAAACTGAATGTTCATCTCTTTACATATTCTTGCCTCTCGTGATTTTTTCCACACTACGTCTCGAACCGTTCGCATTGCAAACTGGATGATAACTGGCCTGGGTAACTTGTTTGTAGCGGCGTCATTTCTCTTTCCTAAATGATGTACTGTATCCACCGACTGCCGAAGCTTCTCCACTGAACACGGAATCACCCGGGTGAGAATCCCGATTACCGTTTCTCTTGTGTCTTCGTCTTCTTTTTTTTTTTTTTTTATATATAACCATCTTAATGGTGAAACCTTATTGCAGTTAAATTTCACTTGAACACAACATTCTAAATGTGCCTTAATTCCTTATTGTAGTTTTGTGTATTTATAGAACAAGTCTGCATAAAGCATCCATCTTTAACTTTATCTATATTTCAATATACTTATTTAAACTAAATAATTCATGAACATGTCCCTGAATGTGATGAGGCACATTGTCCCACAGTCTAATGACATCAATCATGGATTTTTATCAGAAGGGGTTTTAATATTTATTCATTTTCTTCCCATCTGGAACAGATTTCTGTTAATGTTCTCTTCATCAGTCTGCACAAATGGATCTTCTCTCTCCTCTTGTAAGCTGCTTTCTCCTCCATCTCTTATCTTGTATGTTACTTTCTGGTGCAACTCCGATTTCTTCTTGTACACTGTTCTCTGTCTCATTCCCCAAGTCCACTGGACCATTCTGTATTTTCTTTTAGTGGTTCCAAAACTATTTCATCTACAGTATATTTCTCAAATTTCTTTGTAAACCATTCTCTGGCTTAAGCTCTTGTCAATAGCTCTCTATAACATTACTGATATCTTGCGTGCTGCATCTTAAATAGTAAATAACTGGTAATAATCATTATCTGCAATATTTGACTACACTCTTGTAAAACATTCACCCAGTCAATTGCTTTACTGTCATGTAAACAAAACACATTTGTAAAACACCAAAATCTAGATTTTTTTCTTTCTTTTTTAACCTTAAAACATTGTTCACTAAACCAAACAATAAGCATTAAAGTAAAATGATTACAATAATGATTGCTCCAGGCTGATTACAAAAATATAATGTCGTTATGTGTTGGGTGTAAGGGCGAGTTATTCTGTCTGTCAGTTAACTAAAATAAACTACACACAAAAATATATATTCCTTTAATCTTTAAATTATTTTCTTATAGCACTTCCCTCTATCACATCCTGACTGAGAGACTCATTATTCATCTTATTATTCAGGTCTTTGTCTTCTCTTGTGTGAATTACAGCATTATTCATGATCATTCCCGTCTCCTCACATACGGCCTTTATAAACAAAACGTGTCTTAGAAAATGTAAATGAAGATATTGTTTTCTGTCACTGAGTGAGCGGGATGATCGTCACATCATTTTGAAGTTAAAACTCCAGACTACAAGATCCAGTTCTCAAAAGTCTTGTACGCAAATGTTATGAATGTGTTTTGTGGGTGCTCACCTGAACCGAGTTGGCTCATTTGTGTTGTTATATTAAGTTTCAGTTCATTGTCAGGCATCTGTTAATTTAAGCCTTAATGAAAGCCAGAAGCTTAGTTCATGGTTTCCGTTCGTGATATGTTTTGGTTTGTTTTCTCTCAGCGTTATTCTGTTTGTTTAGTTCCCTGGCTTATCATTTAATAAACATCATTCTCTCTGTAAAAATCGAGACCTCCACATTTATGCCTCGCATACACCAGAAACATGACACTGAGAGTTAATACACTTATTACTGTGACACAAGAAGAGAAACAGGAGGTGAGCAGAGAGGACCTGTAAGTCTTTCAAAAAGACAAACTGAGTCTAATAACAACACAAGTAACAACT
>QNUK01000385.1:580000-667500 GCA_013621035.1 Clarias magur | reverse complement strand
ATGTCTTTGCTTTCGGCTGTAGTGATGAAGGTGGTCATGTCATCTCGACGTCTCCGCAGCAGTGGATGCACCAATAATTCACTTTTCATGAGAATTACATCATCTGAAATTTGTTTTCAATTAGTTTACATTTAGGCATTTGGCAGACGCTCTTAGAGCGACTTACAAAAAGTACTTTAAAGTTTAAAGTTTGGATCACTGGATAGATACTGTCACGGCGTGCGCCTGTGATGGGCGTGCGCCCAAATCTATTATCGCCCCTCGCTCACTTCGTAGGCTCCCTAAGTAGGCGGCACCTTCTGCAGGTGTGCGAAGGGACGGGGCCGCCTATGCGTGCCGGCTGGCAGTGATTTAATGTTAATAGGATCTCGGGCTTGCTCCGCATTATAAAAGCAAGGCGCGGAGTTTAGTCCGGGGTCCGAGAAGAGCGTAACGTGCTGGAGCTCGATAGTGGCATGGGAGTGGGAAAATGGAACGTACCCCAGAGACTTAAAAGGACATTGGATTTCCACCCCATTGATCTCCGCGCTGAGGACAGCGTGGGAAAGAGCTGCACGAGCTCCCACGGCATCCTACGTTCCCGTGACGAGCCCGCCTTTGCATCCTCGCCGCCGAAGAGGAAAAGGCCGCGAAGAGGACAGCGTTAAGGCCGCCGATCCCAGCCGGGAAAGCCGTCCGGCCGATGGACGTCCGAGCGAGACTCCCACCTGAGGCCGTGCCCACAGAGAGCTGGGAGGGGCCAGGCCGGCCATCGACAGAGGGGAGGAACCGAGAGGGAGCATGCAGGAGCGCTGCCTTGCGTGCTCCGTTCGGCCACTCAGCCCACCGCCGACAGCCGCGTACCCGCATGCCAGCTAGGCACTGCCTCGGACCCTGGACATGCACACATCATTCCTTCCCTTTCTTTCCATCCTCCCTACTTTTTCCCTTTCCTTCCCCTATTTATTCCTAATAAATTACTCTTTTCCTCTAAGATCTCACCTCGTGTTGCTGTTTCATAGTGCTGCCCGTGCAACTTTGGGTCGAACCCGTTACAATACTTACACTGGGTTAACTAGGTCAATAACTAAGTGCCATTAGTCTAACACAACTGGGAAGAGTGTTTTTTTTTTTTTTTTTTGGCGGGGGGTTAATCCTGTAAGTACTTCACTTTGTATATAGATACGTTTTGAGTCGTCGTTTAAAGATTGTCAAAGTCTCTGCTGTACAGACATCTAGAGGAAGTTCGTTCCCCCACCTACAGTAGGTGCCAGAACAGAAAAGAGTCTGGATGAATGCTGCCTTCGATCCCCCTCCATGTCACCTCATACGACCTATCTTATAGGTAAGAAGCAAACCATTGCCACGCTATTCCACAAATTCCAAGGCTTGTAAGAATAGATAATAGAATCTTGTGGTTCACTGTGTCAAATGCAGCTGACAGGTCCAGGAGGATCAGGACAGATGACGGTTTAGCAGATCTAGCAGCATGGAGCTTCTCAGTGACTGACAGAAGGGCAGTCTCTGTGGAATGTGCCACTTTGAATCCAGATTGGTTGGGATCATTAAGGTTATTCTGTGAGAGATAAAGAGACATTTGGCCATAAACAGTCCTTTCAAGAATTTTGGATATAAAAGAGAGAAGAGGCGATAGTTGTTAACTTCTGATGGGTCCAGGCAGGGTTTCTTGAGGATGGGAATAACCCTTGCCTTCTTAAAAGCAGCAGGAACATGACCAGATGATATGAAATGCTTGATGATGGTTGTGGTGAAGGGAAGGAGGTCTTGTGAAATGGCCTGAAGCATTGTGGAAGGGATTAGATCTAAAGAACAGGTGGTGGGGTTAGATGACGAGATGATCTGGTGAATCTCATCAGATGACAGGTTGGGGAATTCTGCTAAGGAGGGAAGGGAAGGTCCTGAGGTTCTGCTGTAGGAGTTTGGTTGGGAGCGAAGGACTGGCGAATTGCTGCAGTTTTCCCTTGCAAAATCGTCAGCAGTCAGAGAGGAAGGGGCAGGAGGAGTCGGTGGGTTGAGTAGTGAGGAGAAGATGTTATGGAGTTTGCCAGGATCATGTGCAGAGGCTTCCAGCTTTTCTCTGTAGAAGGCAGTTTTGGCAGAAGTCACGTCATGTGAGAATTTGGAGAGAATAGTCTGTTAAGAGACAAGATCGGCATCAAGCTGCGATTTCTTCCATCCTCTCTCTGCAGTTCTTAATTCTCTTCTGTTGTTGCACAGTACATCAGATAGCCAAGCAGCAGGATAAGACGTCTTCCTTGGTTTAGATGACAGCGGGCAAAGGAGCTCTATGGATGAGGAGAGAGAAGAGAGGAAAGTTTCAGTTGCAGTCTCTAGTGGTAGAGAGGAGAAGGAGTCTGGGTCTGGAAGGGATGATAGGGTGCATGAAGACACAGAGGAAGGGGAGACAGAGTGAAGGTTTCTGTGGGTAAGAGAGACATTTTGGTGGTTAGTTTTACACAGAATAGGAAGGGTTATGGTGAAGGATACCAGGTAATGATCAGATTTATGAAGGGGAATAGTAGTGAGATCTGTGACTGGGGAAGGGCGGCAAAAAATGAGGTCAAGAGAATTCCTTGCCTTGTGTGTGGGAGGGAAACTGTTTAGAGTTAAAGAGAAAGAGTTAAGGAGAGGGAGAAGGAAAGAGGATTGGAGTTTGTCAGAGGGGAGGTTGAAGTCTCCTAGAACAGTGAGAGGAGTGTTAGCGGAAGGAAAAAGACTAAGAAGCATGTCCATTTCATCCAGAAAGTTTCCTAGAGAGCCAGGTGGACGGTAGATAAGTAAGATGTGGAGGTTAATTGGAGAGGTTACCTTAACTGCATGAAATTCAAATGATGAAAAACTGTGATGAGACAGGTCAATAGGCGGGAAGGACCATGTCTTAGACAACAGCAGACCCGTACCACCACCTCTGCCAGTTTCTCGTGGAGAGTGAGAGAATATAGAGGCAGAGGATAGGGCAGCCGGTGTAGCTGAGTTCTGAGGAGATATCCAGGTCTCTGTTAGTGCCAGAAAGTCAAAAGAGTAATGAGTAGCTAGGGCTGAGATAAAATCTGCTTTCTTTACAGCAGATTGGCAGTTCCAGAGCCCACCTACCACCAGTGCAGGACAATAAAACAGTACTTGAGGGTAAATGAGGTTTCTGGGAGATCTGCCTCTGCTGTGTGAGTAAAAGCATCTTGGTCTGTGAGAACTGACAGAGATAGGTTGAACACACATCCTTAACTCCTAGACAGAACAAGGTATTTGTCTAGAAATTGTAATTCCTTACTAAGTAAGAATTTCTCTCTTTTCTATGTTCTCTCTTTCAATTCTATTTACACTTGCTGTCTAGATTCATAACCAACTTTGCTGCAGGATATGCTTATTTACTGACACCTTCAATATATGTAGCTAAGCCCTGCCCACAATTCACACCTTAAGGAAGCCTGAAACTACTCTTGATTAATTACCTGAGAACAAATCACACTGCAATCAACACTGCAATCACACTGCAATCAACACTACCAAACAGCAAGAACTAGGCATACAGTAAGAACCAATTGTGTTTCAAAAACAGTACAAAGTTTAAAGACCTACCTTACCAGTGGAGAAGATTCCAATATATTAAACTAAAACACACTTAATTTTTTCATATAGTTTATAAGTATATATTTTTCACGTCTTTGAGTACACACAGAGTTTCAGTTCATTTTCTGACGCGCTCAAAAAAAAAACAATAGAGAATAGCGCCCCCTGTTTACTTTTATTATTTTACAAAATCATATCATTTTGTTGTCATTGTGAGGCACTTAAATAAAAGTAGAGTCCTATAAAGTCTGTGTATCTTATATAGTTTTATTATATAGTTTTTGCACATTAATCTGACAAACTTTTTCTGACGCACACTCAGTCTGGTTTGATTTTTGACTGTAAATTCGTTTAATGTTTCACGTGTATTTCATAAGGTTTTGCCAGCGGTGGTACAGCGAAACGGGGGTCATTATTTATTAAAGCAAATTATGATGATCATAACAGCCTACTGCATTTCATTCTTATAATAACACAAAAACACAAGTGGGGCTGAATGACATCGACATCTGCTGACGCAGTAGCACGTCCTGACAATATTTTCATTTTATGGTCATTTAGTTTCATTTATTTCAGTTAATAAATCTAGTACAAATTTAAAGAACACAAAATATAATATGACACAAAACCCTACACGCATAGCCTTTCTAATTACACATGATAAAATCTAAAGGCTCACTGTGTTAACATTTAGTTTGCTTAAATTCGATCCTAATAAGATTTAATTTAATTGTAATTCTACATTTGTACTGTAATTTTAGTACTGTGATTATGAATTTGTTTAACTACAATGTTACACTTGATTTTATCCGCTACTACGTGCAGCTCTAAAGGAGCTGCGGCTCATTAATCCTTGAGAGAATGAATTAAGGCCTGAGGCGTCGATCTATAGGTATATAGCGCCAATCAGTGGTAAAAGCCAGCAAACGCACAAACCCAAATGTTGCCGCCGTGAGATAAAGGTAAAACTATTATTGCTGTTGAGTAACATCTGTACTACACACGCACAATAAAACATAGATCACTACAATTACAATTACCCCAGATATGTGTGTGTGTGTGTGTGTGTGTGTGTGTGTGTGTGTGTGTGTGTTTACCTCAGTATCTCTAGTGTACAGTGTGGATTCTCCAGTCCAGCAGAGAGCAGCTTCACTCCTGAATCCTGCAGTTTATTGTAACTCAGGTTCAGTTCTCTCAGACTGGAGGAGTTTGAGCTGAGAACTGAGGACAGAACTCTACAGCTTTCATCTGTCAGATTACACCAACACAGTCTGGAAGAGAAATGATGAAATATCAGAACACTGATCTCTCTCTCTCTCTCTCTCTCTCTCTCTCTCTCTCTCACACACACACACACACACACACACACACACACACACACACACACACACACACACACACACACACACACACACACACATACATACACACACACGCACACATACACACATACACGCACACACACACACACACACACGCACACACACACACACGCACGTAACAGAAATGTGAGTGTGTTTCTCTCACACACAGAAATCAGAGGACAGGACGCCACATCAGCACATTTACAGGAGCAGGGACGTCTTTCTGCACTCCACAATCTCTCAGCTACAGTTTATTATAAGACCCCTAGGTCATGTACATAACACACACACATGACAGAAATTACAAAATAATTTATATGAATACATTTTACACAGTTTAATTATTATCTTAAATGCAGTAAAACAATTAGTGTGCATTACTCTACCTATAATTTAAAGTAGACATTTACATTTCGATTTTAAGATTTGCAGCGTTATTTAACATTTGAATATAAATATGTTGAATATAAGTTACATTTTACTCTGAAACTAAAACTATTGTTTGACATAAGTCACTATCTAACTGTATTAAAATGGCCTTAAAAGTTTAAACTCATTAAGAGAGAGAAGAGTGCTCAGATTTCTGTCTGTTACAGTTATAGATCCGTTATATTTTACACACTCTGGTTCAGGTGTGTGGTGTGGACCCGAGTACAGGTGGAGTGTTCAGACACGTCCAAACAGATCCAAATCGAAGAGAACATTTGATTAGTCCAAAGCAAATAAGGTAGAAGTGTGTAAAAGTGTCTTAATATTGTCTCTGTGTCCGTATTCTCTCAGATGTGTCTCTCAGTAAAGACAGAATTTGTGAAACGTTTAACAATCTTCAGTAAAAGTAACAGATTTGTTTTCTGTGTGGATTTAAATAAGGAAACACTTGAGAGCCTTTGATTGGATAATTACTGCAGTGATTAATATGTTTCAGCTGAACATAAAGAAATTAAGTAAAAACATAAAACATCATAGCTCTTTGTAACAGTGAAAGTAACCATGCAGTAATACATTTATAAATAAAATACTCACACAGCTTTTCTGGAAGCTTTGACCACTGGCAGCAGCCTCAGAAGACATTCATCTGATGGGTCGTATTTACTCAAATCAAACTCATCCAGCTCCTGATCTGAGTTCAGTAACACAAACACCAGAGCTGACCACTGAGCAGGAGAGAGTCTGATTCCACTGAGACGACGGTCACCTCCTCTGTTCAGGTAAGTTTGCACTTCCTGCACTAGAGACTGATCGTTCAGTTCATTCAGACAGTGGAACAGGTTGATGGATTTCTCTGGAGATGGATTCTCCCTGATCTTCTCCTTGATGTGCTCGACTGTTTCCTGTTTGTTGTGAGAGCTGCTTCCTGTCTGTGGTATTAAGCCTCGTAAGACAGTCTGATTGGACTCCAGTGAGAGACCCAGGAGGAAGCGGAGGAACAGGTCCAGGTGTCCATTCTCACTCTGTAAGGCCTCGTCCACTGCACTCCTGAGGACATCAGACATAGTTGGATTTCTGCTTAAATTTAAAATACCAGTATTTTGTCCCACTAACACGTTTCTCTTTTTAATAATAAAGGACAAAAATATGTATAAAGCAGCCAGAAACTCCTGAACACTCAGATGTACAAAGCTGAACACTTTCCCCAGGTGAAGCCCAAACTCCTCTCTGAAGATTTGAGTACACACTCCTGAGTACACTGAAGCTTCTCTGACATCAATGCCACATTCTCTCAGGTCTTCCTCATAGAAGATCAGGTTTCCTTTCTTCAGCTGTTGGAAAGCCAGTTTTCCCAGTGCCAGGATACTCTCTCTGGTCTGCTGAGGATCAGGGTCACATTTCTGATGGTACTTTTGGTCCTTGTGTTTGATCTGAAAGATCAGGAAGTGTGTGAACATTTGAGTCAGAGTCTTGGGGATCTCTCCACTCCCTGCTTTACCCAACATTCTCTCTAGAACAGTGGCTGAGATCCAGCAGAAGACTGGGATGTGGCACATGATGTAGAGGCTTCTTGAAGACTTTATGTTTGAGATGATTTTATTAGCCAGGCTCTGGTCACTGATCCTCTTCCTGAAGTATTCCTCTTTCTGGGAATCACTGAACCCTCGTACCTCTGTTACCAGGTCTACACACTCAGGAGGGATCTGACTGGCTGCTCCTGGTCGAGTGGTGATCCAGAGGAGAGCAGAGGGAAGCAGGTTCCCCTTGATGAGGTTTGTCAGCACATCCACTGAAGCTGACTCTGTCACATCACACACTCTCTCATTGTTCTGGAATTTTAGAGGAAGTCGACACTCATCCAGACCATCAAAGATCAACACCACTTTGTAGGAGTCACAGTCTAATAATTCTAGTTTTATAATTTCTGGGAAAAAGTGATGAAGAAGATTTATCAGACTGAGATGTTTCTCCTTCATCAGATTCAGCTCTCTAAAGGGAAGTGGAAACATGAAGGTGACGTTCTGATTTGCTTTTCCTTCAGCCCAGTCCAGAATGAACTTATGCACAGAGACTGTTTTTCCAATTCCAGCAACTCCTTTAGTCAGCACACTTCTGATGGACTTGTCTTTAAAGAGATCATTACATTTGATGGATGTCTCCTGTGTTGCTGGTCTTCTGGACGCTGTCTCAATCTGTCTCACCTCATGTTCATTATTGATGTCTCCACTCCAACCCTCTGTGATGTAGAGCTCTGTGTAGATCTCATTCAGAAGTGCTGAGCTTCCATGCTGTGAGATTCCTTCATTAATTCTTTTAAATTTCTCTCCCAGGTTGGATTTACACTTTTGCTGATACATAGAGACCAAAGACTCTAATAAACAAAGTAATAACATGTTATAAAGCAAAACCACTAAGCACAATATAAGATACAAGTCTGACAAATGCTCCTGTTCATCAGTGATTCACATAATAAATATAGAGATGTGTGAAGAGGAGAATGTCTATTACCGTCGCACTCACCGCCGCGACAAAACGACAGCGGTTAAATAAATCAGGTGCATTTCAAAGTAATTTGTGAAATGACCGCCAGGTGGCGCAAAGTGACATTTTCTGTCATCTCGGTTTTTAAAAAATAATTAAATCATAAAAAAGTCAAAACAATATGCTGTATCGAAGAAATACTACAGTAATGGTAATTTCCACATCTGTGTATTTTATACAACAAGCATGAAAAATCTGAATCGGAGCTATTGATATTTGCTGTACAATAGTGTAATGAGTAAAAAAAAACATTGAAGTTGAACATTAAAACAAGTAACTACACTGTAAACCCTAATGCTCAAAGTAATTAAACACATCGAGTGCTGTTAACCTAAATAATTGAATGAGTAATAAGTTTTAGTACATAAGTAACAATAACTTAAGTAAAACTTCCCCCAGTGGAACCTCTATAGATCTCTCGTGGCGCAGTGGTTAAGTGTCTCGCCCGCCATGCGGAAAACCCCCGGTTTAATTCCCATGTTGGACAGTTTGCAATATTTTTTTTTATTTGTTCAACAAACTCAAAAATTGATAGTTCTGTTTACTTAAAATTGGAAACATCATTAATAAAAAAAAATATGTAACTGATTACCTCAAATATTTGGTGTTTTGCCAACTTAATCGGGTTTACAGTGTAGGGTTTTGGGTCATCTTAAATGTTGTGTTCTTTAAATTTGTAGTAGATAATACCCAAATAAATGAAACTAAATGACTATAAAATTAAAGCATTCTCAGGACGTGCTACTGTGTAAGCAGATGTCATTGTCATTCGCTCCTCGCTCACTAGCTAGGCGGCCTCTCAGGCTAGTGCACCCAAATCAATATCTTTCCTCGCTCACTAGCTAGGCGGCCTCTCAGGCTAGTGCACCCAAATCAATATCTTTCCTCGCTCACTAGCTAGGCGGCCTCTCAGGCTAGTGCGCCCAAATCAATATCTTTCCTCGCTCACTAGCTAGGCGGCCTCTCCTTCTGCTGGTGCCACGGAATTAGACACGGCTGGTGAGGTATCGCAGCTATTGATCCCGGGCTTCTCCCCACGCTATAAAATACAGCGGGGAGTGTAACTCGGGGTCTGTTGCACCGTAAACCCGATTAAGTTGGCAAAACTCAAAAAAAATTTGAGGTAATCAGTTACATCATGATTTTTAAGTTTGTTGAATTTGTCAGTTCTACAAACTCATAAATACCAAACAGTTCCGAATACTCAATTATTACTCATTCAATTATTTAAGTTAACAGTACTCAGTGTGTTTAATTACATCGAGCATTAGGGTTTACTGTGTAGTGATGAAGATAATCATGTTTTAGGGTTACTGTGTCTGCTTTACACTCTCAGAAACATTCAAATGCAAATAATTTCCCCCTCCCCAGGTGTGACTCAGCGGTTCTCATCTATACATTTAGAGAAACTAAATGCACCCCTCCCCACTTTAAGACCCTCTTGGATCTGAGGCTCTTCTGAAGACCTGCAGTGCTTCAGGCCTCTTTTTAATCTTCATCTTCTGGATTCCAGATTCTAAAATTGAAATTGTTGCCGTTTTTAATCCCTGGAATGGAAGACATGGAGATTTTCCTTATCATAACATGAATTGTATTGTTGTAATCACTCTATACACAATTTTCTTGGATATTTATTTTTAAATAAAATTGAATTCAAAAACAAAAGAATAGGCCATTTGTATTTTCATTTGTTGTGTATAGAGTGATTAAAAACAGTACAAGGCATGTTATGGTGAGGAAACTTTCCGTCTCTCCCACACTGACTGATGTGCCTAACTTTTGTCAGCAGAGCCTCTGTTTCACTGAATAATCCACGACTTTTCATAAATATATAAGACCTATTGACACCTCTCAGTTGTTCCCCCCCCCACACACACACCAAAACACACAGAAAGCAGACCACTACATACATAAAATTTACAAATTTATAATTTACATAAAAGCAGACATTTCGCTTTTTATAAGTATATATTTTTCACGTCTGTGAGGCGAGTATACACGGAGTTTCGGTTCATTTTCTGACGCGCTCAAGTTAGTGCACCTTGTTTACTTTCACCATTTAAAAAATCATAAGGGTTTCAATGAAAAAGTCATTGTGAGTGCACTTAAATAAAAGTGGAGTGTTACAAGGCTTGTTCACACACTGTCCTCTCGCGGAGATCAAAGGCGCCATTCCCTTTTTTAAAGTCTCTGGGGCGCGTCACATCACCCCGATCGCGTGCCACTCTCCTTAGTAAACTCCACAGCAAGATGCTTTTTAAAGTCCAAAAAGTTTCCCCCAACAGACCCCGAGAAACACTCCCGCTGTGTTTGATAGTGCGGAGAGAAGCTCGGGATCATTAGCGCCGATAGCTCACCAGTTGTCCCTAGTTAGGCAGCTCCGCTTCTTCGCATACCTGCAGTGTGCACCTAGGCCGCCTACCTAGTGAGCTTCGGAGTGAGTGAGGAGCGATATTGATTTGGGCGCACGCTCATCACAGGCGAAAAAGAAACGGCATATGTATTACTATAATTTTAGTTCTGTGATTGTATTTTCTAAGGTTTTACCAGCGGTGGTACAGCGCAATGGGGGTCATTATTTATTAAAGAAAATTATGATCATAACATCGTACTGCATTTCCTTCCCATACTACCGCAAAAACACAAGCGGGGCTGAATGACAACGACATCTGCTTGCACAGTAGCACGTCCTGACAATGTTTTAATTTTATAGTCATTTAGTTTAATTTATTTGGGTATTATCTACTACAAATTTAAAGAACACAACATTTAAGATGAAGTCAAACCCTACACTGTAAACCCGATTAAGTTGGCAAAACGCCAAATATTTGAGGTAATCAGTTAAATTTTTATTTTTTTAATTAATGATAGTTAAGTTTATTTAAAAGTGGAAACATAAATTTTTGAGTTTGTTGAACAAACAAAAAAACATATTGCAACCCTGCACCACGAGAGCTCTATAGAGATTACACTGGTGGAAGTTGTACTTAAGTTATTGTTACTTACGTACCCAAACAATTATTTAGGTAAACAGTACTCAAACAATTACTCAAACAAATAATTGTACTCAAACAATTATTTAGGTAAACAGTACTCAATGTGTTTCATTACTTTGAGCATTAGGGTTTACAGTGTATACGCGTAGGCTTTCTGATTACACATGATAAAATCTAAAAGCTCACTGTGTTAACATTTACTTTGCTTAAATTCGATACTAATAAAATTTAATTCTACATTTGTACTGTAATTTTAGTACTGTGATTATGAATTCGTTTAAGTACAATGTTACACTTGATTTTATCCGCTACTACGTGCAGCTCTAAAGGAGCTGCGGCTCATTAATCCTTGAGAGAATGAAATAAGGTCTATAGTTATATAGCGCCACTCAGTGGTCAAAGCCAGCAACTGCATACCGTCGCCGTGAGGTGCGATGGCAAAACTAGAAAACTGGTCTTCACACATCTGTAACTAAAGAAACAGGATCACTGTGGCTACAAACCTGACAGAAACAAAGCAGATGTGCCCGACACCAAACTCAAACTAAACCGTGAAAGTGTTAACACTCAAAGAATTTCCCCCTCTCTAAAGTCCACAAAGTAAAACCTGATGGAGCTCCTACTCTGATGCAGTGTGTTAGCGAGATCTGTATGGTTCATGTTCTTCAGGACGTGCAGTGTGATCTTCAGCGCTCCCTCTCTGACACTGTGCAGATCCTCTTCATCCTCCCTCTTAGTGCATGCTGGGTAATCTGGACTCAGGAGCTTCCTAAACCTCTTGAGCTCATTTTTTATCAGAGTGATGACTTTGTGTTCCAGCTCCTGGTTAGAAACAGTGACATAGTAAGAGATTTATTTTATTTATTTGTATTTAATGGAAAGTAGGAGTGGATTTTTCTGTTACCACTGAAATTCTGTCAGATTACTGAACATCAATGTTTATTATTTGTATAAGTGTCATTATCATAACATTTAAAAAGCACATACTTTGAATACAGACTCCAATTGATTTCTGGTGAGATGTGATTTCTTATTTTGTGGTCTGTGAAGAAAAACACATTTTGTATTGTGGACTGTATATATATTTATTACACACACTAATAAATACAGAACCATATTTTTTACATGTCTTCAAGAACCAGCCTCTTAACACAATATACAAATATCAGGATTTCCTACATGATACCAACATCTTAAATTTTGATTGAATTAATGAATGAATTAATTACTGATTATATAATTAATTAACTAACTTTTTTTGACATATATGATTACATAAAGAAAACAAAAATAATAATGAATACAGCCTAAGAACCAAGTTCCGTCAGTCTTTTTTGTTAAATCTTTTTATTTATTTATTTATTTTTATTATTTTAAGAAAGTAAGAGTGTTAGGAACCTCCACTAGAGGTCACTGTTCATGTCTGTCTGTCTTTGTGTGTAGTTCCTGTTGGTTGACTCAGTTTCCCAGAAGGCACCTCAGTCAGGTGATGAGGCTCACCTGAACTGAGGTGTCTCATTAAAACCTTCTATAAATAGCAGTTTGTTCTGGGAAACTGGGTCAAGCATTGTCTGATTGTTTGTGATTGTCTGATTGTCTGTTGGTGTTTGCTTGTTTGTTTGGATTACCATCATGTGGGCATTTGTTACTTTGAGTTTATATTTGGTTTATGTTTTGTAACCTTAGTTATCAGAGGGCTCTAGTTTTGTTTTCTTGATGTCCCTTGTGTCTGTGGATTCATGGAGCTGCTTTGTTCACTGTGTAGTTAGGCTGTGTCTCCTCCTGTGTCCTGTGTAAGTACTGTTTTGCCTTCTGGTCTTTTCCCTTGTATGTGTAGCCACATGAGTGCTTAGCCATTAGCAGGGTTAGCCGCTAGTAGGCCTTGACGGCTAGTAGGGTTAGCCACTAGTAGGGTTAGCCTCCAGTAGGCTAATCTCTAGTGGGAGTGACTGCTAGTGGTTCTGGTCACTAGTAGGTTGGCCGCTAGTTTGGTATAGCCTCATGTGTGCCCTGCCTTTTGTCTTCCGGTCCCCTAGGTCAATACTAACCCCATTAGCCACTAACCCGGTTAGGTCAGCCTCCAGTGTCCCCAGTACAACATGTAGCTACTAACCTCACTAACCCAGCAAGTCTAGTTCCTGTCAGTCCCTGTCTCCTGTCTAGCCCTGTCTCCTGTCTAGCCCTGTCTCCTGTCCAGTCCTGTCTCCTGTCTAGCCCTGTCTCCTGTCCAGTCCTGTCTCCTGTCCAGTCCTTGTGCCTCCTGTCCAGTCCTTGTGCCTCCTGTCCAGTCTCTGTGCCTCCTGTCCAGTCTCTGTGCCTCCTGTCCAGTCTCTGTGCCTCCAGTCTCGTCTCTGTGCCTCCAGTCTCGTCTCTGTGCCTCCAGTCTCGTCTCTGTGCCTCCAGTCTCGTCTCTGTGCCTCCAGTCTCGTCTCTGTGCCTCCAGTCTCGTCTCTGTGCCTCCAGTCTCGTCTCTGTGCCTCCAGTCTCGGCTCTGTGCCTCCAGTCTCGTCTCTGTGCCTCCAGTCTCGTCTCTGTGCCTCCAGTCTCGTCTCTGTGCCTCCAGTCTCGTCTCTGTGCCTCCAGTCTCGTCTCTGTGCCTCCAGTCTCGTCTCTGTGCCTCCAGTCTCGTCTCTGTGCCTCCAGTCTCGTCTCTTTGCCTCCAGTCTCGTCTCTGTGCCTCCAGTCTCGTCTCTGTGCCTCCAGTCTCGTCTCTGTGCCTCCAGTCTCGTCTCTGTGCCTCCAGTCTCGTCTCTCTGCCTCCAGTCTCGTCTCTGTGCCTCCAGTCTCGTCTCTGTGCCTCCAGTCTCGTCTCTGTGCCTCCAGTCTCGTCTCTGTGCCTCCAGTCTCGTCTCTGTGGCTCCAGTCTCGTCTCTGTGCCTCCAGTCTCGTCTCTGTGCCTCCAGTCTCGTCTCTGTGCCTCCAGTCTCGTCTCTGTGCCTCCAGTCTCGTCTCTGTGCCCCCAGTCTCGTCTCTGTGCCTCCAGTCTCGTCTCTGTGCCTCCAGTCTCGTCTCTGTGCCTCCAGTCTCGTCTCTGTGCCTCCAGTCTCGTCTCTGTGCCTCCCGTCTCGTCTCTGTGCCTCCAGTCTCGTCTCTGTGCCTCCAGTCTCGTCTCTGTGCCTCCAGTCTCGTCTCTGTGCCTCCAGTCTCGTCTCTGTGCCTCCAGTCTCGTCTCTGTGCCTCCAGTCTCGTCTCTGTGCCTCCAGTCTTCAGTCCCTGTATTTAGTTCCCCTCTGTGTCTTAGTTAGCTCCAGCTCCATGTTTCCTCATCCCTGGTTCCCTGTGTCAGCTCCTGGTTCCCTGTGTCAGCTCCTGGTTCCCTGTGTTCAGATCCCTTCCTGTTCCTGTGTTTTTCCTGAGCCCTAGTTTTAGTTTGAGTTTGTTGTTTTAGTTCCTTTGTTCTGTTTGAGTTGTCTGTTTACAAATAAAGTCTTTCTGGTACCCCCCTCAGCGTACATGCCTACCTTCATGCCCACGGCAACACCATCAGCCGGTCTAGCACTACAACCAGCTAGACCCCATGACAAAGAGTCACAGTTTACACTAGACATTTTTGATTAATGACAATAAAACTAATTAATTAATCAATCAATGTCCCAGGTGTAAATGTTCTTCTGTAGCAGCCCTGCTGAAAAATACAGCATAGGCCAGCATGATTTATATGCTGGGCCACCAGCAAGGTTTTGGTAGTTAAAATTGGTTACCATTTTAGCTCGTTACTTTGTGTTTTAATAGCTAGTACTGAAAATAATCTGTGATGTAAATACATGGGCTGTGTAGTGTTATCTTTAAATGCATTTACATAAAAAAATAATAATAATTTACCAAAAACATGTAAATACATTATTTTACATTTATTAAATATCTGCTGGGTTGTCTAAAAACACAACACAAATCTTTTATATAAATGCACTGGCAATAAATGCATATTTTAAAAAGGTATTCAACGGAAATCACTTAAAACTGAAAAAAAAAAAAAAAAAACACAGCTTGGTCAGCAATTATACCAGCAGGGTTACCAGTATACCAGCACCAGCACCATGGGGTCAACTGTTCCAGCGGTGGGACCACTTGCATTTTTTTATTTTTTTTGGTAACTGAAAATAACTTAAAACGTTCCATAATTTTTAGCCATAAACATAAGTGTAATGTATTGCTTTATGTATTTATTTGTTAATGTACACTCACATATCAATAAAACTGTGCTTTTGTAAAATAAAGAAAATAAACAGGGTGCGCTTTCTGCCGTCTCAGTCTCCCCGAAAATCTTTTTGAAACGTGTCACTAAAATTAACTAAAATGAACACACACATCCATATGTCTATATATCTATACATATATATCTATAGAAAGCTTAAAGTGTCTACTTTTAAATGTAGCAAGCTTAATCAAAAATAAATGTTATCAGTTTATGTAATCCATATGAATCTAAGGAGAGATAGTCTTTCTGCCACACTTCATTCACTGATAATGACCTGAGACAGGACACGCCCACACGCTGTTCACAGGGAAACAGTCAGGGTAATCTACATACAAGGCCACGCCCCCAAACACACACACACAGTAGATCCGATATTTTTCCTGTGGTGTGTAGGAAGATGTTAGGCGCTGTACAGGTTTCTGAAGCTCTACAGAATGTTCTGGACAGTGGGAGGAGTTTAGATTTACCTCAGAACAACACTGAGACTCCAACAGAGGACGAAGGAGGAGAATACAGCAAGCTGTTACCATGGGTAAGTTTTTAAATCTAATATAATCCTCATTCTGATAATATAAAACTAATATTAATTTATTTTTCCACATTTTCTCACAAGCTTTTGCCAGTTTATGTGAAACATTGTCATTTAATGTCACTTACTTAATGGTTTGGTTAGCATGTAGGTAACACTGCTAAATCATGCTAACATACTGCCTTATGTAGCTTAGCACAAACAGGTTAGCTCACAGGTGGCTAAGCTAACGCCTTACAGTATGTAGATTACAGATGGTTGTCAATATCAGCTGTGGTGTAAATGTTTATAATATATTCACCCCGTTTTGGATAACTTCATGTTATGGTAGCTATTTGGTTCAGTTTTTGGTTAGCTTATGACACTGCTATCTATAATGTTATTTAGCACAAACACTTTAGCTCCCGTTGCCTAAAATACTGCCTTATGTTCCTTTCAGATGTTCGTGATATTAAGGTGTAAATGTAAATTGTAATGCAAAAATAGTCAATAGTTTTTGATGATTATTGACGGTAATTTTATTATCATCATGCTTATGTTTCTTTTTCCTTTTTTATAAACAGTTGTGACCATGAAAATTCAGCCACCTGTTTTATAGAGATCAAATGCAAAATATAGTTGCAAACAACGATGATGGGCCCAAGCACCCTGTGCCATTCCCACCCTGGACTCACCGCACAACCTGTGTCATTCGAGTGTGTTAAGACCTCGAAAAAGCCATCACCACTCGGTTGCACCTCACAACCTGCCTATGAGTATGTTTGTGTGTGTGCATGCAGCATGCCTGCATGTGTGTGTGTGCGCGCGTGCGCGCGCATTAGTGTGTAAGGGTTAGTGTGTGTGCGAGAGTGTAAACATTTGTAATATGGGTGTGTGTATGTGTGTGATGTATGAGTGTGTTTGTGTGTGTGCATGCAGCATGCCTGTGTGTGTGCGCGCATTAGTGTGCAAGGGTTAGTGTGTGTGAGAGTGAGGGAGAGAGGTGTGTGACGTGTGGATGTGTCAGTCTGTGTGACGAGTAAATGTGCTTGTGTTTGTGCTTGTTTGTGTGTATAATTTGAGTCTGTGTGTATTAACATTAGTGATGTGTGTGTTTGTGTGTTAAAACAGGGCTAATGTCAGTTTGGGCCCTAAATATTTGTTGAGTGCATTAGTGTGTGTGTGTGTGTGTGTGTGTGTGTGTGCGCGTCGTGAGAGAGGGGTGTGTGTATGTGTGTGTGGTGTGTGTGTGCATGCAGCATGCCTGCGTGTATGTGTGTGTATGTGTGTGTGTGTGTGTATGTGCTAAATATTTGTTGAGTGTATTAGTGTGTGTGTGCGTGCGTCATGAGAGAGGGGTGTGTGTGTGTGTGCTTGTGTGTGAGTGTAAACATGTAAACATTTGTAATATGGGTGTATGTGTGCATGTGTGTGATGTATGAGTGTGTTTGTGTGTGTGTGCGCGCGCGCATTAGTTTGTAAGGGTTAGTGAGTGTGAGAGTGAGGGAGAGAGGTGTGTGACGTGTAGATGTGCTTGTGTTTGTGCTTGTTTGTGTGTATGGTTTGAGTCTGTGTGTATTAACATTAGTGATGTGTGTGTTAGTGTGTGAGATGTGTTGGTGTGTTAAAACTGGGCTAATGTCAGTTCGGTCCCTAAATATTTGTTGACTGCTTTAGTGTGTGTGTGTGTGTGTGTCGTGAGAGAGGGGTGTGTGTATGTGTGTGTGTGTGTGTGTGTGTGTGTGTGTATCGTGAGAGGTGTGTGTGCGTGCAGCATGCCTGCGTGTGTGTGTGTGTGTGTGTGTGTGTGTGTGTGTGTGTGTGTGTGTGTGTGCGCGCGCCTTAGTGTGCAAGGGTTAGTGTGTGAGGGAGAGAGGTGTGTGACGTGTAGATGTGTCAGTCTGTGTGTGACGAGGAAATGTGCTTGTGTTTGTGCTTGTTTGTGTGTATGGTTTGAGTCTATGTATTAACATTAGTTATGTTCCTGAACATGATGTCACAGAAGGTGTCACTGAATATAATGTCACTCAGTTTAATGCCACACAAAGTTATCAATTATTTTTCGGCGTACGTTTAAGACATTATCACGGCTGACCCGTTTGAGATATCGAAAATCCCTCTGCAATTTTGCATCCTCAATGTCTTTAGATCTCTTTGGCCCAGTTTGGTAGCGATTGTATAATTTCCCTAGGAGGAGTATATCAAAATCCATCGGGTGCGTTTTTGCGAACAACCCAAAATAACCGGCCTCCTGTTGAGTTTAGCCCAGGACATGCAGTGAGAAAGTTGTTCGGCTCGATGAGCTCTAAATGTGTACCGAGTTTCGTGTGCCTACGTGAAAGTGTGTTTGAGCTAGGCGGCAAAATCTCGTGTGGGGGCCCCTTAGGCCCCGGGCCACGAGACTCTCAGGCATCCTGATGGCAGCAGATTCCAACCTGTCTGCCAAGTTTCATGAGCTTTTGAGCATGTTAAGACCCCCGAAAAGTCCAAAAGGGTGGGGGAAAAAATCCTAAGGAAAACAAGAGGGCCCTTCACACACTATGACGACGTAGGGCTGATGTCATAGTGCTTGGGCTCTAACCAGCAGGCAAGATACAGACGGACCATCACTATGTCATTCGGGACGGATCTCTTGTATTTTTTTTAAGCGGTTGACCACATGATAAGGCTTCACCTGTGACTGCATACAACCAGCACATGGACTGACCTCAGATGCCAGGAATGTTACCACTGCTGGTCACACGGTCTGTGTGAATTGCAAATCAGTTTATGGTAAGCAGCCATAAACACCATGGAAATGCCAGGTATGTGATGTTCACTTGTGTCTTGAGTTAAACAAGAACTGCTTTTTGAGAGACGCACAAAGATGTCTGACTGTGTATAGGGTGTAAAAGTGGACTTTTACAAACCTAACACCCTTTCTTCATAGTGCACTGTTCCTGTTCCCACTGTTTTACCCTGAATGTCTGTTTGCACGGCCATATTTACAGTATGCCAGAAATGTGCCTTCTGTGTATAAGATCATCTGTGTCCCTCTTCCCTCAATCCTGGACATTTACTTTGCACTGGGTGAAAGAGGTGACATTTATATGTTTATAAGTAAGAAAAATACACAAATGTCAGAACTACTTCAGGACTCAAACCTGCAGACCCCTAAATAAAGAGTGAGGGCCAAGCTCACTCATTTACACTCCTGTGGTGTGAAAGTAACTGTGTGAAAGTGTCCCTGAGAGGTTGGTCTCATGTTATGTTTTTGTTATTAGTTTTTTTTTTAATCAAAACCTATTTGCTGTTCATTGTTAAATTGTCATATTGTTACAAATGTGCATATTGTATATATTGTTACATATTACACAATGTTAATATTGTTTGTGTTGTTTTTTTTTTTTTTTTTGAGTTATTGGATGACCATCTTGCATGTATTGAGTGTATGCTGGGAAAATGTATGCTGGTATGCTGGGGACCAGCATCAGTAAAGTGACCAGCATCCCAGCACCAAAACACAACATATGCTGGTATAATGTTCACCAGCTATGCTGGTCTATGCTGTTTTTTTTTTTTTCAGCAGGGAGCACAGGGACTGCAGGATGAACTGAGGTTTTACTGCTTCAACACACGATTAAGTTCATGAAGGGCTTCATAATGAGACGAGTGAGTTTGATCAGGTGGAACACTGCTGTACAACACCTGACTGTACTGACCTCACATCAGCAGAAATGTCTCTATCTCTGAAGGTAATTGGATCAGTCACTCTTCATGGACACACAGCTGGTTTCTGGTGAGTCTGACCTCTTTCCCTCCATCATTCTAGAATTACAACATATAATGTGTTTAATGCATTTCACAATTTGTGTGTTAGAACATCGACATATTTACAGATGTGCAGTATAAAAATCAGCATAGATATTGAAACTAGTTAGATTGTTAGAGACCATATAATGTTTATTGTTTATTTTGTTCATCATTTTGAGCTGTGAACTGTTAGCTAATTATCTGGACTACAGTGTTCATGTAATGTTCAAACTGTATAATATGTATTTTTTCCCCAAATAATTTCATTTACTTTCACGTTACTTTTTCTAACTTTTTTACATATATAATTGTTAAAGGAAATAATTATAGAAAGAAAACTCTAACATAAATAATAATTTAAAAAAAGAGTGCACTCAGATTAATACGGACTAAGAAGTTCCCTGAGTCTTAATTTCTCACAGTGTTCATATATTTACTTATTTTTTATTTTAAGAAAGTGAAAGTCTCAGTTAACACTAGACAGTTTCGAAACTAAGATGTCTCTCTCACCATCTCATCAAGTTGGTCCTCTGTTAACTAGTGAGTGTTTAGAGATACAGATCTTTAAAATGTAAAAGTAACTTACCTCTCGTCTTTCTTTAAGTCCTGTTTTCCTGACACACTCATGTTGGAGGTCATGTCTCCTTCTCCAGATTACAGCGGGACACAGGTTTACTTCACTCCAACATCGGTGTGTTAAATCAAAGTCCTGTATCAGCACAGAGTTCACTTAAAGATATAAACACTAAAATAAAACTTATAATACTTTATGGTGTCATTAATCATGTTTATATATCATTGATTTAGAGACTTACCGTGTTTTGCTCCTGAAATGTTTTATGTCACAAAATGGAGCTGAACCTTTACTCACACTGTCTACCTGGTTTATTTTGCAGAGTGCAAAGGGCAATATCCCTGGATAGGTCATAAAGACACACCCACACCCACACACACACTGCTGGATTGTTTATTACTGATGAATTAACTGCTTAAAATAGATGAGTGTATGTACATGAATAGGTGAACTCTCGGTTGCAATAGGGGTTAATAGGCAGGACCCAATGTTTTTCCAGCAGAACATCACCCAGATCATCACACTGCCTCTGCATGCTCACCTTCTCACCCTAGTGCATCCTGGAACCATCTCTTCCCCCCGTAAGTGATGCACACGCATCCAGCCATCCACATGATTAAAAAAAAAAAAAAACATGATTCATCAGACCAGGCCATATTAAACCATTGCTCCATGGTCCAGTTCTGATGCTCATGTGACCATTGTAGGAGCTTTTGACACACACAAGTTGGCGAAATTTTATTTGTAGGCATCCTTTTTTTGCAGTTTACAGTTTTTTTTTTTTTTTGCACAGACCTGTACTTAATGAAATAACAGGAATACACACATGGACAAAATTGTTGGTACCCTTCGGTCAATGAAAGAAAAACTCACAATGGTCACAGAAATAACTTTAATCTTACAAAAGTAATAATTTAAAAAAATTCTATGAATGTTAACCAATAAAAGTCAGACATTGCTTTTCAACCATGCTTCAACAGAATTATTTTTAAAAATAAACTCATGGAACAGGCCTGGACAAAAATGATGGTACCCCTAGAAAATACTGAAAATAATGTTAATTCAAGGTGTGTCCACTAATTAGCATCACAGGTGTCTACAATCTTGTAATCAGTCAGTGGGCCTATATATAGGGCTCCAGGTCTTCACTGTGTTGTTTGGTGACATGGTATGTACCACACTCAACATGGACCAGAGGAAGCGAAGGAAAGAGTTGTCTCAGGAGATTCGAAAGAAAATTATAGACAAGCATGTTAAAGGTAAAGACTATAAGACCATTTCCAAGCAGCTAGATGTTCCTGTGACTACAGTTGCACATATAATTCAGAAATGTAAGATCCATGGGACTGTAGCCAACCTCCCTGGACGTGGCCAAGGGAGGAAAATTCTTGACAAATCAAAGAGACAGATAATCCCAATGGTAACAAAAGAGCCCAGAAAGACTTCTAAGGAGATCCAAGGTCAACTTTATGCTCAAGGAACATCAGTGTCAGATCGCACCATCCATCGTTGTTTGAGCCAAGGTGGACTACATGGGAGACAACCAAGGAGGACACCATTGTTGAAAACAAATCAGAAAAAAGCCAGACTAGAATATGCCAAACTACATGTTGACAAGCCACAAAGATTCTGGGAGAATGTCCTATGGACAGATGAGACAAAAATCGATCTTTTTGCCAAGGCACATCAGCTCTATGTTCACAGACGGAAAAATGAAGCATATCAAGAAAAGAAGACTGTCCCTACTGTGAAACATGGAGGAGGCTCTGTTATGTTCTGGGGCTGCTTTGCTGCATCTGGCACAGGGTGTCTTGAATCTGTGCAGGGTACAATGAAATCAAGACTATCAAGGGATTCTAGAGAGAAATGTGCTGGCCAGTGTCAGAAAGCTGGGTCTCAGTCGCAGGTCATGGGTCTTGCAACAGGACAATGACCCAAAACACACAGCTAAAAACACCCAATAATGGCTAAGAGGAAAACATTGGACTATTCTAAAGTGGCCTTCTATGAGCCCTGACCTCAATCCTATTGAGCATCTTTGGAAGGAGCTGAAACATGCTGTCTGGAAAAGGCACCCTTCAAACCGGAAACAACTAGAGCAGCTTGCTCATGAGGAGTGGACCAAAATACCTGCAGAGAGGTGCAGAAGTCTCATTGACAGTTACAGGAATCGTTTGATTGCAGTGATTGCCTCAAAAGGTTGTGCAACAAACTATTAAGTTAAGGGTACCATCATTTTTGTCCAGGCCTGTTCCATGGGTTCATTTTTTTTTTATAATTCTGTTGAAGCATAGTTGAAAAGCAATGTCTGACTTTCATTGGTTAACATTCATAGAATTCTTATTTATTATTACTTTTGTCAGATTAAAGTTATTTCTGCGACCATTGTGAGTTTTTCTTTCATTGACCAAAGGGTACCAACAATTGTCCATGTGTGTATATACAACGTCCACTAAAATGTTTACATTTATAGTACAGTTACAGTACATACAGTTACTGTTAAGTAACCTAGATAGACAGTGCTATATCTTAAAACAAATGCGTCAAAATACATGAAAACTGGTATCAAAAATAGGTATCATCTGTGCAAGCCGCTTAAGCATGTCCAAACGGTAATAGTTCCACAAATGTATTGCCTGCCCTCGTCCTACATTACAAGCAAATATTATGCCATTTAAACTAGGCTTTGGAAGACACATGGCATCATTGATGTACTGAAGGCATGATGTTATCAAAACTAGGGTGCAGAGTATGACATCAAAAAAAGTTGAGGTGAGCTGCTGGCACAAATTACTGAAAACCCGGTAATGATGCCAACAAGATCTCAGTTAATCTTGCGTGAGCCACAGACATGACATTCTTAAAACCAGGCATCATAAAAAGCACACTGTTCTCAAAACCAGCTGGGAAAGACAGCATAAATGTCCACCAAGCCAGAAGTTGGTCCTGGGCTAGGCTTTGATGCTGCTGTGTCTGGCTGCAAATCAGGGCATTGCTGATACTGTACAGGATATAACACAGGGTTAGACTCAGGCAATGCAGAGCACATCAGACACAACGCATGGTGTAACTTTACAGGATGTAATTGATTCATAAAGTAATATGGCATGATTCAGGAGCATGACATCCTAGGCATGGCATGACAAAATTCTGCATCAGCAGTGCATAGAACATCTGAGCTTAACTCTAGGACAATAAAGCTTAAATCTTGTTGACATCAACCTGAACCTGGGACAGCAGGATGGCAAGCAGCAGGGATTTTTGCTGTAGCTATAGCAACCAGTGATACACAGCTTGTTAGACCTCCTCTGTGTATTGTAGTGATTGTAATATCACTCAAATACCAACTTATCTACTAGTAAAACTTGTTCCAATACTACTGCACTGATACAATTTTAAGGCAGAGGAGGCACTCCTTACACAAATTGCCCAGGCCGGGTGTGCGGGAGGGAGTGAGAGGTATAATGCTTACACTGTCACACCAGTTGCTGTTTATCAAGCTTACCACCTTCTCATGACTTCCATGACTCCATTGTTCTGTCCATGCAGGAAACCCCTCCCATCCATCTAACTTCTCTCACCCAAGGGTTCATTGGCTTTGATGTGTGCAAGTGTGAATATGTGTCATTGTATCTACAGTGTTAATAGATGTTAATCTTCACCCCTCCTAGTTTAGCTTATAAATAAACATGGTTACATACAGTAGGTAATGTGGTTGTCTGTTATTCTGGAAATGTAGGTGACCACTGACATAAGTATGTTGCAACAGTTGGGCTAATCAAGTAAATAAAGAAGGGAACAGTCTTTTTCAATCGGTCTTTGAAACATCATTTTGCAAGTTGAAAATTTCTTTACAGATTTCCCTACAGTTTATTGACCATAAAATTACTTAATGATTACTTCATTAGCACCACTTATTTAAATGTAAATAAGTAAATGTGCCTGTCACGGGTCTAGCTTGTTGTAGTGCTAGACCGGCTGATGGTGTTGCCGTGGGCATAAAGGTAGGCATGAAGGCAGAGGGGTTCAACAGAGAGTCTTTTATTTAAACAAACAACTCAAACAGAACAAAGGAACTAAAACAACAAACTCAAACTAAAACTAGGGCTCAGGAAAAACACAGGAACAGGAAGGGATCTGAACACAGGAGACCAGGAGCTGACACAGGGAACCAGGAGCTGACACAGGGAACCAGGGATGAGGAAACATGGAGCCGGAGCTAACTAAGACACAGAGGGGAACTAAAGACAGGGACCGGAGACTGGAGAGACAGGACTGGAGGCACAGAGACTGGAGAGACAGGGCTAGACAGGAGACAGGGCTAGACAGGAGACAGGGCTAGACAGGGCTAGGGGCACAGAGACTGACAGGAACTAGACTAGCTGGGTTAGTGAGGTTAGTAGCTACACGTTGTACTGGGGACACTGGAGGCTGACCTAACCGGGTTAGTGGCTAATGGGGTTAGTATTGACCTAGGGGACCGGAAGACAAAAGGCAGGGCACACATGAGGCTATACCAAACTAGCGGCTAACCTACTAGTGACCAGAACCACTAGCAGTCACTCGCACTAGAGATTAGCCTACTGGAGGCTAACCCTACTAGGGGCTAACCCTACTAGCCATCAAGGCCTACTAGCGGCTAACCCTGCTAATGGCTAAGCCCTCATGTGGCTACACATACTAGGGAAAAGACCAGAAGACAAAACAGTACTTACACAGGACACAGGAGGAGACACAGCCGAACTACACAGTGAACAAAGCAGCTCCATGAATCCACAGACACCAGGAACATCAAGGAAACAAAACTAGAGCCCTCTGAAAACAAAGGTTACAAAACATAAACCAAATATAAACTTAAAGTATCAAAAAGGAATGCCCACATGATGGTAATCCAGACAAACAAACAAACACCAACAGACACTCAGACAATCACAAACAATGCTCGACCCAGTTTCCCAGAACAAACTGCTATTTATAGAAGGTTTTAATGAGCCACCTCAGTTCAGGTGAGCCTCATCACCTGACTGAGGTGCCTTCTGGGAAACTGAGTCAACCAACAGGAACTACACAGAAAGACAGACAGACATGAACAGTGACCTCTAGTGGAGGTTCCTAACAGTGCCATTCACAATCCTGTGTATATCCTTATATGTTTACTATACTGTATATACTGTACCTGTACTTTCTGCTGCTCTTGTTTCCTTCCTCTTTTCTTGCCCAATGAAAAGTTTGTTATTTCCATAGATTTTAGTTTTCGGTATTCCAAAAACTGGTTTAAAGTGGGTGCAGATGAGTCCATGCCCCTACCTATGTAAAAAAATAAAAATCAACGGTGCTCACAAACTAACCCTATATTTACTCTATTTCCAGTTATTGTACTGTACATACAGTGTGAAGTTTCCATACATAAAAAATAAAATACTTTTTTAACATGTTTATTTTATGTTTCAGATACCCTAAAAAGATGCTTTGACAATTAATTAAACTTTTAATTAAACTTTTAAAATTCTGTCATTTTAACTATATATAACTATATAAATATGCAGTACCTAGTAAAATGAGACAACATTCATCCAGGACCATGGTGCTACATACAAATACAGAGCTAAGGACTAAAAAGTAGTATAGCCTAGCCACATTTAGCCTGTGATAATACCTCTAACATCTGTTGACTCTGGAGTAGTCGTTTTCTGCTGTGTCTCTTTTAAAAGCGAAAGATTTTTTTCCACAAGAACTGCAAAAATTTGACAGAACACCATATTTTAAACAACAATAAGGACAGGACATTTTTGCACATTCATTCACACGAATCTACCGCCGCTACAGTACTTCCTGTATATCTTGAGTGACAGATGTCTCGTCCAATCAGCGGTAAGAATTTCATCCTCGAACTATACCTACCTTTTCCGGTTCGTTTCTGAACGGCCGAAAGGTGCAAACCAAATTAACAAAACCGAAAACTAAATAGCAAATTCAAAACCAGATTAACAAAACCGAAAACAAAATAACAAACTAAAAATCAAAATAGCAAAATCGAAAAACAAATTAACGAAACCCAAAACAAAATAACAAATTAGTTTTGGGTTTTGTTATTTTGTTTTGGGTCTTGTTAATTTGTTTTTGAATTTGTTCTTTTGTTTTGGGTCTTCTTAGTTTGGTTTTGGTTTTGTTATTGTGTTTTTTAATTTGTTATTTTGTTTTTGTTTTGTTAACGTGTTTTGCACTTCTCGGCCACCGTAATTTTCTCATTATTAGTGGTGCTTTGCGAAGCGAAAGGACTACTATTATAATCTCACAGGCTTATTATTTTTCTTTTTTATTCTTATTCTTCAGTGTGAAAGTTTGGCGCATAACTAGTCCCGCACCGTTTGTCGTAGACTCATGAATGAGGTGTCAAATCATGCGGCCTGGTGACTTTCTAAGTCCTATAGACTTAACATTGAGACCAACATCAGCTGTGACATCAGCTATATCCATGACTATGACATGGGAAGCTCTATGACGTCACGGAAAAACACCACTCACAGTTTCTTCAGGAAATGTACCTCTCTAGTTATTAGTGGTGCTTTGCGAAGCGAAGAACTACTATTATAATCTCACAGGATTATTATTATTTTTCTTTTTCTTATTCTTCCATATGAAAGTTTGGCGCGTAACTCGTCCCGCACCGTTTGACATAGACCCATGAATGAGGTGTCAAATCGTGCGGCTTGTTCAGGAATGGGGTGCTATGTGTTTTCTAAGGGGTCCCATAGACTTAACATTGAGACCAACATCAGCTGTGACATCAGCTACATCTATGACTATGACATGGGAAGCTCTATGAGGTCACGGCAAAGCACCACTCACATTTTCTTCAGGAAATGTACCTCTCTAGTTATTATTATTATTATTATTATTATTATTATTATTATTATTATTAGTTTAGTTTAGTTTAGAAAGTCTAGACACACCCAAAACCTACAGATAAAATTACTGAAGAATTTAAACAAGTATAAACTGTAGTATGTTCACTTACTGTACAATATTAATCTGCTGGAGTTTGTACAAATTATAGCAATTAATTAAATAGTAATCAGTGTTGTGAAATGTGTTTTGTAAGGGACTACCCCTAGAGGGCACTGTGTGCACCTGTTTTGTTTTTTGTAGTTTTTTGGTAGTCGACTCATTTTCCCAGAAGGCACCTCGGTGTGTGTGTCCCCTTCTCGCCTCTAGTGTGTGTGTGTGTGTGTCCCCTTCTCGCCTCTAGTGTGTGTGTGTGTGTGTGTGTGTGTGTGTGTGTGTGTGTGTGTGTGTGTGTGTCCTTCTCGCCTCTAGTGTGTGTGTGTGTGTCCCCTTCTCGCCTCTAGTGTGTGTGTGTCCCCTTCTCGCCTCTAGTGTGTGTGTGTCCCTTCTCGCCTCTAGTATGTGTGTGTGTGTGTGTGTGTGTGTCCTTCTCACCTCTAGTGTGTGTGTGTGTGTCCCCTTCTCGCCTCTAGTGTGTGTGTGTGTGTCCCCTTCTCGCCTCTAGTGTATGTGTGTCCCCTTCTCGCCTCTAGTGTGTGTGTGTGTGTCCCCTTCTCGCCTCTAGTGTGTGTGTGTCCCTTCTCGCCTCTAGTGTGTGTGTGTGTGTGTCCCCTTCTCGCCTCTAGTGTGTGTGTGTCCCTTCTCGCCTCTAGTGTGTGTGTGTGTGTGTGTGTCCTTCTCGCCTCTAGTGTGTGTGTGTGTGTCCCCTTCTCGCCTCTAGTGTATGTGTGTCCCCTTCTCGCCTCTAGTGTGTGTGTGTGTGTCCCCTTCTCGCCTCTAGTGTGTGTGTGTCCCTTCTCGCCTCTAGTGTGTGTGTGTGTGTGTGTCCTTCTCGCCTCTAGTGTGTGTGTGTCCCCTTCTCGCCTCTAGTGTGTGTGTGTGTGTCCCCTTCTCGCCTCTAGTGTGTGTGTGTCCCCTTCTCGCCTCTAGTGTGTGTGTGTGTGTCCCCTTCTCGCCTCTAGTGTGTGTGTGTCCCTTCTCGCCTCTAGTGTGTGTGTGTCCCCTTCTCGCCTCTAGTGTGTGTGTGTCCCCTTCTCGCCTCTAGTGTGTGTGTGTGTGTGTCCCCTTCTCGCCTCTAGTGTGTGTGTGTGTGTCCCCTTCTCGCCTCTAGTGTGTGTGTGTCCCTTCTCGCCTCTAGTGTGTGTGTGTGTGTGTCCCCTTCTCGCCTCTAGTGTGTGTGTGTCCCTTCTCGCCTCTAGTGTGTGTGTGTGTGTGTCCCCTTCTCGCCTCTAGTGTGTGTGTGTGTGTGTATGTCCTTCTCGCCTCTAGTTTGTGTGTGTCCCCTTCTCACCTCTAGTGTGTGTGTGTGTGTCCCTTCTCGCCTCTAGTGTGTGTGTGTGTGTGTCCCCGTCTTGCCTCTAGTGTGTCGTCCCCCCTTCTCGCCTCTAGTGTTCCCGTCCCCCAGTCGCTAGTATTTGTGTCAGTCCAAAAGCCTTCATGTCAGTCCTACAGGGGCTGAAGTGCTTACATGATCCAAAATGCAAATGGGTCTGCAAATGTCTAGTAAGGAAGCCTGTATGGGTCAAAAGAGACTGGGTATGTGTCTGTTTGTCCAGAGCCCTATGTTTTGTTTGTGTTTTGGTTGTTTATTAAAGACTTTTATGTTGAAAAAACCAACCACTCTGCACTTATGCTTGCGTTTATGCCCGACTGGACTGCTTCATCAGAGCATTCTCACTCTGCCACTGGCCTCTCGGGATTATTCCATCTTTTCCGGTGAGACCGATTCCACTCTCTCGCACGCTTGCAATAATCTGGACTCTGGACATTTTACACATTTACACCCATTCCACATAGTATTGTAAATATTTTGTATATTATATTTTCGTAGTTATTGGTTTTGGTGCACCTTTTTTGTTAGATTTTTTGTATAATACACGTTTGGATTGTTTAAATTGGTCTTGGATGTGTGTTTCTTGTTCACTGGTTTTTAAAGCACACCGACGCAAAGAAAAAGATCCCTCCTTTTGTGTAAGATTGGGTAAGATTTTCTTAGCTGAGCGTTCCAACTGTTCCAACCAGTCTATCCTTGTTTTTATTCATTTTATGCATTTTTTTATTTTATGCATTTTTATCACAATTACCATCAGAAATGATTGTTGTTGGACTTTTGGCTGCTCTACCACAGACAGGAAAGTCAAAGTGAGGTGGTCTGTTTCTGATTGTAACTTGGTGTTTCTACCCATAACTAAATACTGCATTTATTGAAGAAGGGAACTATAACAATTCAGAGCAAGAGGACATGGATGTGTGATATATGAGGACATCAGCCTGCCTGAAGCAGTCATCATGCTAAAGATTGGTGATGATAAACTATGGAGCAATCTGTCCAACAGCAAAGGAAAAAGTTAGTAGAAATGAAACACCTGGTAGGTGTCTACACTGGGAGGACTTAAGTTTAATGTTTTTCATGCTGTAACTTCCACCATTCAGCCCATATCCAAAAGAGCAGCAACTCAATGGTGTTTCAGTCAAAATCACTGTTTATTTTGTACTTAACATTGTGTAGATGACATACAGTATATACAACATGTATACAAATTTGTGCTAAATGACAAGAATAATGCATATGGTGCAGGCTTTTTTCATTATATATATATATATATATATATATATATATATATATATATATACATATATACACACACACACACACAACAACATACATGTTTACTATAAGTAACTGGTGCAAGATTACAGAAGTCCCAGCATCTTGTGAGCTGATCACCAGACTAGAATCTTTATTAGCAGGAAAGAAAGCAAAGTTTCATTTCACGCCACTGTTTAAATCAGTGAGATTTGGCATCACTACATTTCAGCTGCTTCTACATTGTTTGGACACAGGCGTTCATTGTAGTAATGTATACAGGAAGTGATGTGATGCTCAATGATGTCAGAGTAGTTTACAACACAATTTTGTCATTTTGTGCTGAGATGAAGCATAATGCTGATCATTCATTTTTGCCATAAAATATATATAGTTATTTTTCAGCAATAACAGTTCCAGTTGGGGAAAATGACCTTTCTGACCCTCTATAACAAATTAAGCAGTTAAGATGTTACCATGGTTACAAGAACAGGGTTCATTATATATAGAGAAAAACAAAAATCTACAACACAACTGTAAATCAATTTTCTGTAAAACAAATATTAGATTAAAAATTTAAAAAGCCACAACAGTATCAAAACTCAGTCACAGTTATTGTTATGGAGCTTCTACCCCAGCATGTGAATGTATATGAATATGAATGATTCAGCTACCAAACTGCTGGAAATGTTAGACAGGTTCTAACGCTTCACCAAAATCGCTTTATGCTGAGAAGATGTCTGAGCTGTGACTCCTGTCATATGGCCTCCCTGATGAGTTCATAATTCTTAATTCTGAAAAAGTAGAGCATCAATATAAGCAAGTATTGCAGTGGTGTGTGTGTGTGTGTGTGTGTGTGTGTGTGTGTGTGTCTAAGAGAGAGAGAGAGAGAGAGAAGGTAAACCACAAGATTTTCTTGCCTATTCTTGCAAGCTTTGGAATCTGTGGCACAACATGGCAATGGTTTGCCCTTTACCTAGAAGATCATTTGTATGAGGGGATCCACATCTTCTCCATGCAGATGCTCCACTGGTGTCCCACAAGGCTCTGTACTTGGTCCTCTTCTGTTCTCCATCTATACCCAATCTCTTGGTGAGGTCATATCCTTGCACTGCTTTTCATACCATTGTTATGCCAACGACACTCAACTAATTCTCGTCTTTCCTCCCTCAGACACTCATGTTTCCACGTGGATCTCAGCATGTCTGACAGACAGCTTATCTGGGATGACAGCTCATCGGCTGAAAATTAATCTCTGTAAAAACGAAGTGCTGGTCATCCCAGGTGAGTCATCACCAACATCAGATCACTCCTTCTGCCTGCAACCTTGGAGTACATCTGGACAATCAAGTGTCATTTTCCACACATATTGCTAATCATACTCACTCACTCTTGTTGATTTCTCATAACATCAGAAAAAATAGGCCATTTCTTTCCACACAGGCTATCCATGTGCTTGTTCAGTCCCTTTTCCTTCAAGACTTACTCCTGGCAGGTCTGGCTCTGGGTGTAACATTCGTTTCCTGCAGCTGATCCAGAATGCGCCTCCAGGACTTGTTTTCAACCTTTATAAATTTTCCCACACTACCCCACTTGACGGCACCTTCGAATGGTTTCCTGAGCACTTTGTATGTCGATCTGGATAAGAGCATCTGCCATAAGGCTAAATGTAAATGTGTGTGTGTGTGTGTGTGTGTGTGTGTGTGTGTGTGTGTGTGTGTGTGTGTGTGTGTGTGTGTAAAACTTACTCTAGTCTCTCTAGTGTACAGTGTGGATCCTTCAGTAGATCAGATAGCAGCTCCACTCCTGATTCCTCTGGATTATTATCATGAAGATTTAGTTCTCTTAGGAGTGATGAGGAGTTTGAACTCAGAGCTGAAGCCAGAGCAGCACAACCTTCATCTGTAATACTACAGTAAGGCATCCTGCAAAAAAGAAAACCTTCTTTCATTTAACACACTCTGTTTTAGCATTAGCAACATGATCTGCACAAATTCTTTATATACAGCACTTTTTCGGTCCATTTCAGACACCTCTCTCTCTGTGCATGTTTGTGTGTGCGTGTATTTGCGTCTGTGGACGTTTGGTTGGGGGTATGTACCTCAGTATCTCCAGTGTACAGTGTGGATTCTCCAGTCCAGCAGCAAGCAGCTTCACTCCTGAATCCTGCAGGTTATTCCCATTTAGGTTAAGTTCTTTCAGACTGGAGAACTTTGAGCTGAGAACTAAGGACAGAGCACTACAGCTTTGCTCTGTCAGATTACAATCACACAGTCTGGAAGAAATATGCAGAAATATCAAAACACTGATCTGAAACACACACCATAAGCACTTAAACACTGCCATAATAGAGCTAAAGTTTAATTAAGCAATATCATAAGAGAAGTTGTGTTGTACTGATAGATATAGCTCTCGCTACAAACACCATTTATTATCAACAGATTATTATTAGTTTCTTTATTTAACCAGCAATTTTGCTCTGCCAACTCATATCCTTCCGTGCCTTACGGAACTAACTAACCCTGACTGGCAGAGCTGGAGAACGATAGGTTGCGACTGTCAGTTGGAGTAATTAACACGGGTGAGGGTTGTAGCCAAAAGGTGAGAAGAATAAACAATCCATCCTGTACATCACAAAGGTTTATCTTTATATTTACAATTATTCTGCTTTAGAATATATTTGGCAAGGTCTCTAGAGTAGTGACTTTCAACTCCTTGTACCAATTTGGTGAGTCCTGGTCTTGTTGTGATATAATATGCTGCCAGTGCAGGTTCAGCACTCAGACAATAACTCCACTCTTACAGCATTGATTGACTCCTGTGCAGCATGTAATTCCATGAATTGCATCACCGCAGGGAAACTATACAGTCTTATGCAAAGTTTCGGCACCCCTTGATAAATAACACTTTGGTGATTTTTTTTATAAAAAAAAAAAATTTACACCGTTTCTCTTGGAAATGGAAAAAATGCACAATATTTTCAGCAAACACTGATACATAGTTACGTCATATGCCATAAATTGAACAAAAATAAAAAATAAAAACATTTTTATGGCACTGTGCAAAAGTTTGGGCACCCTACGAGTTCCAGAGTCTCAAATTATTTTTACAAGGTTTCAGACCTTAATCAGCTCGTTAGATCTGATGCATGGCAACAGCGATCATTAGTAAATTTCAAAGCTTTTCAAAAACTTGTGCACACACTTGCAGACACTCAACAACCATGGGATCCTCTAAGCAGCTGTGTAAGACTCTTGAAAATGAAAGTTATTGATGCCCACAATGCAGGAGAAGGCGACAAGAAGATAGCAAAGCGTTGGCAGCTTGCAGTTTCTACAGTGAGAAATATAATTAAGAGATGGCAGTTCAGGGGAACTGTGGAGGTCAAGATGAGATCGGGAAGACCAAGAAAACTATCAGGGGGAACTGCTCGTATGCTGGTTACAAAGACAAATCAAAACCCCCATTTGACTGCAAAAAACTTGCAGGAAGATTCAGCAGACTCAGGAGTGGTGGTGCAGCGTTCCACTGTGCAGCGATGCTTGTACAGACAAGACCTTCATGGAAGAGTCAGCAGAAGAAAACCTTAGAGCCCATCATAAAATCCAACGTCAGAAGTATGCAACAGAACATCTACAGATGCCTGATGGACTGATGAAGTTGAAATAGAACTCTTTGGCCACAATCAGCAAAGGCATGTTTGGAGAAAAAAAGGAGCAGCATTTCATGAAAAAAACACCTCGCCAACTATTAAGCATGGGGTTGTGTTGCTTTGGGGTTGTTTTGCAGCCAATGGCACAGGAAACATTGCACGGGTGGAGGAAAGAATGGATTCCACTAAATACCAGCAAATACTGAAAGCAAACAGCTGAAAAGAGGACGGCTTCTACAATAGGACAATGATATACCTCTATGGAAAACCTCAAGAGGCGCAAGCTGAAGGTTTTGGAACGGCCATCACAGTCCCCTGATTTAAACATAATTGAAAATTTGTGTGTAGATCTTAAAAGAGCTGTGCATGCAAGACGACCAAAGAATATTACAGAACTAGAAGCCTTTTGCAAGGAAGAATGAGAGAAAATCCCAAGTACAAGAATTGAAAGACTTTTAGTGGCTATAAAAAGCATTCCAGAGGAGGACTGCTTATGCAGGGTGCCCAAACTTTTGCACAGTCTCACACTAATGTTTAAATTTTTTAAAATATTTTTTATTTTATGACATAAATAACTAATAATAAATTAATAATATAACAAAAGTAACTATGCACCAGTGTTTGCTGAAAATATTGTGCATTTTCTCCAAAATCACCAACACAAACCCGCCAAAGTGGCTCAATAATATTTAGATCTGGTGACTGTGCAGTCCATGGGAGATGTTTAACTTCACTTTAATGTTCATCAAACAACTCTGTCACCAGTCTTACTGTGTGTATTGTTGCATTATAATCCTTATACATGCCACAAGCTTCCGGATACAATGTTTGAACCATTGGGTGCACATGGTCCTCCAGAATGTTTCGGTAGTCCTTCTAGCACAAGTATTGGGCCTAGGGAATGCCATGATACTGCAGCCCAAACCATTACCGATCCACTTCCATGCTTCACTCTGGGCATGCAACAGTCTGGGTGGAACGCTTCTTTGGGGCTTCTGAACATCGTAACTCTCTTGGATGTGGGAGAGACAGTGACGGTGGACTCACCAAAGAACAATGCATGTGTCACATTGTCCACAGCCCAAGATTTTTGCTGCTGGCACTGTTGAATGGATACAATCTGGGTTAGCACCCGGACATCCCTTTCAAACGGATTCCTCTTGCGTCCACAGTTACTCCTGTTGGATGTGGTTCATCCTTCTTCATGGTATGCTGACATTACACTGGACACCATGGCTCTTGATACATCACAAAGACTTGCTGTCTTGGTCATAGATGCACCAGTGAGACATGCACCAACAATTTGTTCTTTTTTTAACTCTAATATGTCACCCTTAATGTTGTGCTACACAAATTAACCATATCTCTCAAATATTGTTCACAAATCTGTCAAAATCTGTGATAGTGAGCACTTCTCCTTTACCGAGATAATCCATCCCACCTCACAGGTGTTCCATATCAAGATTCTGATTAGACAGCATGATTATTGCACAGGTGCAGTGGGGGTGGCACGGTGGTGTAGTGGTTAGCACTGTCGCCTTGCACCTCCAGGGTCTGAGTTCGATTCTGGGCTATGCTGGATTTTTCAGCAAGGTATATTGCATTAACTTTTGGTTGGGTTTTAAATAACTAGTGCTTATGATTCAGAGGTTGCTTATGTCCAGACATTTATCTTCCTGTGGGGATGTTTCTTGGACCGTTCCTGTAATAAAACTAATTATTCAATTTGCTGACTTCTTTTTATTTTTTTATATAAATTGTGGTTTATCCACTGGTGTAATTGGCCAACTACTTATGTTTTTTAATCAAATTATTTTAATTAAACTCCTAGGCTCGTAGGCTCCTACCATCATGCCAGCATCTTACATTGCCACCAAAAATCTTGGTGTAATCGGCAGGATCACACTAAACAAACCTTCACACATTCAGAGATCCTGTGGAATCCAGGCTTCGATGGGTCAGAGCTATTTTGGTGGCACAAGGGGGACCTACACAAAATCAGGTAGGTTATGGCTGATTGTTGTATTTGCATACCTCAGTATCTCCAGTGTACAGTGTGGATTCTCCAGTCCAGCAGAGAGCATCTTCACTCCTGAATCCTGCAGATTATTCTTACCCAGGTCCAGTTCTCTCAGACTGGAGTTTGAGCCGAAAACTGAGGACAGAACTCTACAGCTCTCCTCTGTCAGATTACACACACTGAGTCTGAAAAAATTTTTTTAATTAACTTTAACAATGGTCATTGTCTCAAAGCAGCATAAAATGAAAAGAAGTGTGTATGAGTGAGTAATGTATCTAGATAATAATGAGATTGTCCCTGATGAGCAAGCCAAAGGTGATGATACGCTGAGAGAGAGACGCTGCTTTTTCCAAGCTCCGCCAGATTTACAAATTTTTGACCAATTTTCCAACTATTTCGCCCTGTTTCGAAGTGTGAACATATAACAGATAAGTACTTTATAATATACTCACTCGAATTGCCTGTTCTATCGCTAAGTTTTAATAGTTTTGCAGCACACCGCCTCTAGCCGGCTATCCCATTAGCATCGCTAGCCCATTAGCCCGGCTATCACAATCTATCTACGCTTTTTTACACCGATTATATCCGTTTTTTGACACCATGTCGGTTGTGTCTCTGCTTCTGAGTGCAGGTGAGGATACACTGGAGCTGCACTCAATGGATTTGGAGATGGAGACCTTGAGGAAGCAGATCCGTGACCTACAGGTGAAGTTGGCCCAGCTACGACAGCAGAAAGCTGCGCGAATCGTCATGGACCGACACTCACCTGTAAATTCTCGGCGTGACACAAATTCTCTGACAATCTCTACTCCACGTGCTTCTCTGCCCAGGTCCAACGCACCACGGACGCAGCCCGCCCAGGTTTCCTTCACCCCAGCGCCGGGATACCACAAAGCCTGGATACAGCAGCAGTGGAAGATGTGCGCTAGGCCCCGGATGAGGAGCTCTGCCCCTCCGCCACCACCCGTCTTCGAGATCCCGACCCGAAACCGCTTCGCTCCTCTTTTTCGAGACGGTACACGACGCGCTGGCCATCGGAGACTCCATCGTCCGGCACGTCCGTGCTACCACGGCTAAAGGTAAGGTGCGCACTCGCTGTGGTGCTCGTGTTCTTGATGTCGCTGCGCAGGTGCCTGCGGCCCTGAGGGAGAATTTTGGAGCTGTAGTCCTTCATGCTGGCACGAACGACACCAGGTTGAGGCAGACGGAGATCCTGAAGAAGGACATCAGGAGCCTGGTTGAGAAGGTCCGCAGCACATCATCCACAAAAAGAATCGTCGTATCTGGACCGCTTTCCACATTTCAGTGAGGAATCAAGAGGTTCAGTAGATTGTTTGCTTTTAATGAATGGTTACAATCTTGGTGTCAACAACAGAGATTACCCTTTGTTGATAACTGGAATGTTCAAAAGTTTAACTCATTTGAAGTGCTTATTATTAATGTTGCACTCAGTGAAATACATAATAAACCCTTGCTATATTTTGCCCTGGCCACCGTGTACAGACCCCCGGGGCCATATGACAATTTTCTTAAAGAGTTTGGACATCTGCTATCAGACCTATTGGTTAACTTTGACAAAGTGCTGATAGTAGGAGACTTTAACATTCATGTAGACGATGCTAACAACGCTTTAGCACTTGCTTTTATGGACTTACTAAATTCCTTTGGGGTGAAACAAAATATAAATGGAGCAACTCACCGCTTTAAACATACACTAGATTTAATTATATCCCATGGTATAGATGTCTGTAATATAGAGATCTTACCTCAAAGTGATGATATCACAGACTATCACCTCCTGATATATACTCTACCTGTAGAACAGATTAGCTGTGTCTCCCCACGTCATCGATTTGTCAGAAATATTAATCCAACTACTAAAGACAGATTCACAAGTAATCTGCCGGATCTGTCCCAATTTCTTATCAGACCCCAGTGCAGACGATCTAGATGAAGTGACTAGAAGCATGGGCACTATTTTTACCAGTACATTAAACACTGTTGCTCCCATCAGATTTAAAAAAAGTCAGAGATAAAACACTTGCACCATGGTACAACAGTCATACTCGCGCCCTAAAGAGAGCAACCCGTAACCTAGAGCGAAAATGTAGAAAAACTAAATTTGAAGTTTTTAGAATTGCGTATAAACACAGTATGTGCAGCTATAGACGGGCTCTAAGAGCTGCTAGGGCCGAGCATCTGAGCCAACTGATAGCAAGAAACCAAAACAATCCCAGGTTCCTATTTAGTACAGTGGCTAGCCTAACAAACCCTATGATGCCTGCAGGGAGTATCCCATCACAGCTTAGAAGTGAAGACTTTATGGACTTCTTCAATGAAAAAAATCGATAGTATCAGGAAGAAAATAACAGAGGATCAACCTCTAATAGCATCTCATGATCCAGTTCAGTCTAAAGCCTCACATTTAGATTTTCAGGGCTTTACAGGTGTAGGACAGGAAGAGCTGTATAAACTCATCACCTCGGCTAAATCAACAACGTGCTTGTTAGATCCAATCCCAACCAGATTATTAAAAGAAGTGATGCTAAACATTATTAATTCCTCATTATATCTATATATTTACGTCCGTAAATCTTTCAAGTTGGCAGTTATTAAGCCTCTACTTAAAAAGTCTAATTTAGACCCGACTGAAATAAAAAATTACAGACCGATTTCAAACCTTCCGTTTATATAAAAAATATTAGAAATGGTAGTATCAGCCCAAATATCCATATTCTTGCAGGAAAACAACATCCTCAAAGAGTTTCAGTCAGTTTTCAGGCCCCATCATAGCACTGAAACTGCATTAGTTAAAATTGCAAATGACTTGTTTTTAGCTTCGGACCAAGGCTGCATCTCAATACTAGTCTTACTTGATCTTAGTGCTGCACTATAGATCATAACATTCTCATAGATCGCTTACAAAATCGCATAGGTATTCATGGACAGGCATTAAAATGGTTTAGATCCTACATGTCTGATCGATACCATATTGTAGCTCTAAAGGGCGAACCATCTGGTGTAATGCCAGTGAAATATGGGGTGCCACAAGGGTCAATTTTAGGACCTCTGCTGTTCTCAATATACATGCTTCCCTTGGGCAACATCATTAGAAGACATGGGATTAATTTCTATTGTTATGCTGATGATACCCAATTATATATCTCAAATTAACCAGACGAAATACCCAAATTGTCTAGACTAACTGAGTGTGTCCAGGACATAAAAGATTGGATGACCAATAACTTTCTTTTACTAAATTCAGATAAGACAGAGATATTACTTATTGGCCCCAAAACCAGTACACACCAGCTCTCACAATTCAGCCTGCGTTTAGAAGAATGTACAGTTACTACCAACTCGACAGTGAAAGACCTGGGTGTGATATTAGACAGTAACTTGTCCTTTGAAAATCATATTTCCAATATCACAAAAACAGCCTTTCTCCATCTTAGAAATATTTCCAAGCTTAGAAACATTTTATCCGTATCTGATGCGGAAAAGCTGGTTCATGCATTCATGACCTCCAGACTGGACGACTGTAATGCATTACTGGGTGGCTGTCCTGCATCCTCAATTAACAAGCTACAGTTAGTCCAAAATGCAGCCGCCAGGGTTCTCACTAGATCCAGAACATATGATCATATAACCCCAATATTATCATCCCTGCACTGGCTACCTGTTCAGTTTAGAATTAATTACAAAATACTATTACTTACATACAAAAGGCTTTAAATAGTTTAGCTCCCACATACCTCACCAGTCTTCTGATACGTTACAATTCACCACATTCCTTAAGATCACAAAACTCTGGACTTTTGGTAGTTCCCAGAATTTTACAATCTACAAAGGCATTTTCGTATCTAGCTCCAAAGCTTTGGAATATCCTTCCTGACAGTGTTCGGGGCTCAGACACAGTTTCCCAGTTTAAAAGTAGACTCAAGACACATCTCTTTAATCTGGCATATATTGACCCATATTTCACTGGCAATACACCAGACAGTTCTCCATTTAGATCTACAAAATGGTATTGGTCAGACAGGTTATATCTAAACCATTTTAATGCCTGTTCCTGAATATCTATGTGATTTTCTAAGCGATCTATGAGAATATTATTATTTTCAATAGATTTTTTTTTTTGTGAAACGTTATACATTTTCAATATCTCTTTCATAGCACCAACACCACTAAAGGAGAGAAGGTGAATGGAGATAAAATAGGAGGTAAATTTCAACCATTTATTTTAATGTTACAGGAGTATTAAATGTGTAACCATTGAAGCAAAGATCGAAATTAAAACAAGGGTTGCAATATTTCAGGTTATAACGAATCTAGAATATAGCATGTGTATATATATATATATATATATATATATATATATATAAATTCCAAAAGAAAATTTACTTTTTCACAATATTCCAAATTTTCCTGAATTTACCATTAACTAAAGTATACTGCTAAAAAAAAAAACTTCAAGTTTTTAATATATTCTTGCTTGGTTTGGGGTTGGGAGGGAGGGTTTGCATTTTACATCCCTAATTACTATATATTGTGCTGTCTGTTGTTGAATCCCGTCATTTACAGCTTATGGTCACAAATTGTTTACTTTTTTCCCTTGCCTTTTTATTTTAGATTTTATGACTTGAATATTACATTACACAGTTGACATAGGTGGTAATGATGATGGAGGCCATCGTGTAATGTTTTTGTCATGGAATATTAGGCAGCTAAATGGCCCCGTTAAAACAGCTATAGTTTTTTCCCCATCATAAACATATTAAACCAGATAGATCCGTCACATTTTTCATTCAAAATTTAATAGCAGATCCAGGGGTGTGGCAATATTGGTTAACATGAGAATACAGTTTACACCATCCAATATAATTAGTGATTCTAATGCCCGTTTTGTTATAGTTTCTGGTTTTCATTTTCAAACACCAGTTGTTCTAGTAAATGTTTATGCACCCAACTCGGATGAAGTCCAATTTGCAACCAACCTTGTGTCCTTAATTCCCAAGCTTAACACTCACCATCTGATATTTTCGGAAGACTCGAACTGTGTCATTGAGTTCTTGCTTGACAGATCTACCATAAGTAGCAGCTCTTCAGATATGGCTAAGGCTTTCTCTACTTTTATGAAGCAGCAAATGGCTGTGTGGAACCATGGAGGGTTGCCAACCCTTCAGTTAAGCAGTTTTCTTTTTACTCTCATGTTCACCACTCTTTTAATAGGTTAGATAATTTTTTTCGTAAATAGCTTACTTATTTCAATGGTTAAGCAAATTAACTATTAAGCTATAGTTATATCAAACCATGCATCTGTTGTGCTAGATTTACACTTTCCTTTAAATATCAAGGAACGACCACAGTGGAAACTCAATCCAACAAAAGAATTTGTGACTTTATCTTGACCAGCATAGATACGGCTTTTGGCTCACCAGCTGAGACGTCAAGCTGCCTCTCGTCTCATCCCTCAAATAAGAGACTCCACACAAACTTTAACAATATTTTCACCACATTTTATACTAAGCTTTACTCTTCAGAATTTCCTTCAGATACAATAGACATGAAACAGTTCTTTGACAATCTAGATACTCCAACTTTACAATCTGAGGAGGTGGAAGATTTAGAGAATGATCTTGAGCATGGAGAGATCAGTAGCGCCATCATGGTGATGAAAAGCAGTAGATCTCCAGGCCCTGATGGCTACGCTATTGAATTTTACAAAAAATTTAAGGAAAGACTTTTGCCAAACTTACGGGGTGTTGCACGGCAGCTGACCCTGAGCCTCACCCTAATTTAGCTTGTTTGTTTGTTTTTAAATTTGTGTTTTTTCGTTACGTGTTTTTGTCTTTCGTTTGTGAGAGCCTCCTGCATTTGTGGATTATGGAGATAACTTGGACATGGTTTATTTTTTATGTTTTATTTTTATTGTTTTCTGGCAACAACTCATTGGTTGGCCCTGGGCAAGAGGTGGTCTACTCCAGGGAGCACCTGATATCTTTGCAAAGATATGCCGGACAGTTGGATCCTGAGTTGTTAACATGGGACTGTCCTGAAATTGTACGGAAGTCCAGGTTTAAAGCGAAGAAGTTGAAGAAAAGGGGTTCGAGAAAGGGTATTCGGGCCAGGCTACGGAAACGAAGTGCATGGTTCCCTCTCCCCTTGATAACGCTGTCGAATGTGCGGTCATTAAATAACAAGGTGGAAGAACTGAACGCCAGGGTAAACATTGAGAATGACTTGAGCAACTTGATCTGCCTAACGGAGACATGGCTTAAAGACGAGACAGAAGTTGCGCTTTCTGGGTATATGGGTATATTCCTGGGTATATAAGAGCCGACCGGGAAAAATACAAGCCAAAACATCGATTGGAGGAGGTATCTTTGTGGACAGCAAATGGACAACACAACTGCGTGTTCATGAGAAAGTGTGCACCCCCGATTATGAATTGCTTTCTGTCAATTTGGAGAATTTGACAGATTACTCTTATTCTGGTTTATATACTGGGACCTAAATATGAGGAAGCTGCTAATCGGATAAGTGAGAGTTTAAACAGCGCACTTGTGCATTCAGTGGATCAACCTGTTTTCATACTCTGGGATTTTAATAATTGTGAACTTTCTGGTCACTTGCCAACATTACACCAGTATATAGACTGCCCCACGCGGCTTCCTCTCACTTTGGATCAATGTTACAGTAATATACCAAATGCTTATAAAGCCGTCTCACGCCCAACATTGGGTAAGTCAGACCATAACGTTATTCATTTGTTGCCTAAATATAAAGTCGAACAGGAAACGCCTACGATAAGAGAAGTTGAGTTGTGGTCTGAGGTCTGCCAAGAGAGAAAATTGTGTAAATGCAGATGAGTTAACGGAAACGTTAACATCGTACATTATTTTCTGTGAGAATAATGTTGTATCAACAAAAACTTGTATATTGTGTCTGAGGGATAAAAGGGTAGTTTTTGCTCAAGGCAATAGGGTATTTTTTAAAGAGAAAAGACGTGAACTCAGAGCAATTATTAAAAAATCTAGAAAACAATATAATCATAAAATGGAGAAGCAACTTGTTACTGGGGATGCTAGCAAGGCATGGAGTAGTTTAAATAACATGATTGGAAGAAAGAAGCAACACAGTCAAACTATTAATATTGGCATATCTGTAAACAAATTAAATCAGTTTTACAGTAGGTTCAATAACACTATTTGCGATGGTAGGGTTGACCAATGGTGGTGTCACATCTGGGATACTATTATTCTTACTGAGCAGGAAGTAGAATTTTATTTATTGGTTTTAGTTCAGTTTTTAATACTGTACAGACTTTTCAGATATTTTAGTAGATCGATTATTAAAATTCGACACCAATGGGCATCTTGTGCTACGGATTAAGGATTTTTTAACTGACCATCCTCAAAGAGTCTCTGTGCAGGGTAACATGTCTGATGAAATTACTTTAAATGCGGGAGTTCCCCAAGGTTGTGTGTTGTCACCTGCATTATTTTCTATATATATATGAGTGATATGCAGATTTGTGAAAATAATGTTATACTATTCAAGTATGCCTATGATATGGCAATGGTTGGTCTCATGGTTAGTGGACATATGGTTAGAGAGGGCATACTTTGAGCACATAGACCATTTGGTTTCATGGTGTGAGGAAAGTGCCTTGTCATTAAATGCTGCTAAAACTAAGGAACGTATGGTTAGCACCAGGGAGGGGCAACCTAACTGTCAGCCAGTTATAATTGGGGGACAATGTGTCAAATGTTACAGGTTTTAAATATCTAGTGACTGTTCTTGATTGTACCCTTAATTTTGGTGAGCACATATTTCTAATATACATATTTATATTTCTAGGAAGGCAACCCAAAGGTTGTTTTTGTTAAGGAAATTAAATAGTTTTAATATAAGTAAGGGAATATTGAGGATGGTCTACATTAGTCTGCTTGAGAGCATTATATCTTATAATATTATCTGCTGGTTCGGGAATCTGGGGGTCAAAAATAAAAATAAGCTCACAAAGATTATTAATATACACTGACCTAAAGGATTATTAGGAACACCTGTTCAATTTCTCATTAATGCAATTATCTAATCATCCAATCACATGGCAGTTGCTTCAATGCATTTAGGGGTGTGGTCCTGGTCGAGACAATCTCCTGAACTCCAAACTGAATGTCAGAATGGGAAAGAAAGGTGATTTAAGCAATTTTGAGCGTGACATGGTTGTTGGTGCCGGACGGGCCGGTCTGAGTATTTCACAATCTGCTCAGTTACTGGGATTTTCACGCACAACCATTTCTAGGGTTTACAAAGAATGGTGTGAAAAGGGAAAAACATCCAGCATGCGGCAGTCCTGTGGGGGAAAACGCCTTGTTGATGCTAGAGGTCAGAGGAGAAAGGGCCGACTGATTCAAGCTGATAGAAGAGCAACTTTGACTGAAATAACCACTCGTTACAACCGAGGTCTGCAGCAAAGCATTTGCGAAGCCACAAAACGCACAACCTTGAGGCGGATGGGCTACAACAGCAGAAAACCCCACCGGGTACCACTCATCTCCACTACAAATAGGAAAAAGAGGCTACAATTTGCACGAGCTTACCAAAATTGGACAGTTGAAGACTAGAAGAATGTTGCCTGGTCTGATGAGTCTCGATTTCTGTTGAGACATTCAAATGGTAGAGTCAGAATTTGGTGTAAACACGATGAGAACATGGATCCATCATGCCTTGTTACCACTGTGGTGGTGGTGTAATGGTGTGGGGGTCTTTTTTTGGCACACTTGGTGCCAATTGGGCATCATTTAAATGGCACGGCCTACCTGAGCATTGTTTCTGACCATGTCCATCTCTTTATGACCACCATGTACCCATCCTCTGATGGCTACTTCCAGCAGGATAATGCACCATGTCACATGAGGCATTCTAGCATAGTTCAAAAAAGATGAGCAGATATAAATCTCAAACTAGTTGTTTTTAACTGAAGGAACACCTTTGCATAATAAAGCTGATGTCTTTCTTGTGCTTGAAAATCAAAGTGGTCACTTAAACATGGCGTTACGTCCCAGTCTAGTGTCGGCCGAACAGCAAAAGAATGGTTCAGGGTTCTATTTTAAACTGTATGGAAATGATGGTATATGGCAGAAAGAACTAGATCCAGTCATTAACTCATGAAATAATGAGGTTTGTATTGCTTTACAAAAAAATACACACACACACACACACACACGAGGAGGATCAGATTCAGGGTGGACCCAGGCCAAAATAATAAACTAAATGGTGTTTATATTTAGTAGCTAGATTATCTGCAAAAAAAAAAACACACACACACAAAACACAAAAACACAGGTCCCTTCCCTGACTCCCTAAACCAAAAACAGTGAACAAATTCCCTCTTCCCAAAATAAATGGCAGCCACGCCCCTGTGAGTGCACAAACGTATAGTGAACTTATCTACAAATATATACAAAGACCAACCAAAGCAATAATGAAAGGGAGGCAAAAAGTCACTACCAAAACACCAAAATCACAATCTCTTTCCTGCGTCTCTCTCCGGTTTATATCTGGTGGCGCTGGTTGATGACGTCACTCTCAGGGCGGAAGCGACCGTGTGGAAGGTCAGGTAGATGCTGATGTGGGGACAGTCAGAAAAGCTGGAGTGGAGTCTGGAGCGGCGCGCGAGCACAACAAAGCATTTATACAAAGCATAATATCTTTTTTTTGCATTTTCATTCATTTGTTTTACTCAGTAGCGCATATGATTTAAAATGTAGCAAATTACAATACTTCAAACAAAACATACTTAAGTAAAATTTTAAAATTTAAATTATTTTAAAAACTACTTTAAAAAGTAGACGTACACAAAAACTACTCAATTACAGTAACGCGAGGAAATGTCATTCGTTACTTTTCACCTCTGCAAATGTCATTCCTTTTTTTAGGAGCCAGCTTATGGGTTGGCAGTGTGAGCTCTGCACATTTGTTGCATCATCAAAATGAACTTCAGTCATTATGGAGTGAAGCATGGTACCTTTTGTTCATGGATATTTAGTATCCTGTCTTCATTTAAACCGTCATTGCTCCTTTAAGACCTGAGAAGGCCTGCACACACGTTTATATACTGCAGATCCCACTGTTTGCCGGCAACTGAAGGTTGAAGTGAAGTGAAGGTGTGCAACGTAAAATGTGAATCATTGGATAAAAAATTATGATAAAAAAACAAAAATCTACTTTCCACATATTAACTGTATAATGTTAATGACAGATGTATTGTTTGAGAGACTGTTTACTAATAAGATCAAAGATCAAACATATTAATTCTGTGATAGAGCAGTATGAATCAAATTCATTCAAAGTATTTAGTAAATGTAGCACATTTGTTTGTTAAATAAATGTCTAATTTTCAGTTTCTTCTACAGTACCTTGCATTTCAATTATATCGACTCAATTATTTTACTCATTGTCACTTAGGGTAACCACTGCATTAACTTATGATTTTTATTTAATTTACTCAATTCTGTACATCCTTCAGGTCTACTAAATTTCTTCCTGACTTGGACTCAAATACATGTATATTTATGATTTCCAACTTTTATATTTACTCAATATTTTTAAGTGTGAAGATGTTTTATCAAAAAAATGTAGTACATCAGTTTTATTTTTTTAAAGTGTGGCATGGTTGTTGGTGCCAGATGAGCTTGTTTGAGTACACCTGAAACTCTAGGGTTCTGGAGCATGTGTCATGCACACTCCTAATGCGACCAGCACGAGGACCCGGGATTAGTACGGTCGCGATTCAACAAGCATAAAAGGAGACAAGATGGCGTTTCACATCGCTCAGTCATTGAGTTCGCCCATGTTATCGGCGACACAACGTCTGTCTAATCATGCGTACTCACTTTCTTGGGTTTTGCTTTTGATTGAGTGTGTGTTATTAGAACACAGGTTTATTTGTGTAAACTCTTGCTCTTGCTTTGGGAGAGTTAAAAAAATAAACAGCGTGGTTATCCTCCCTGCTCACGCTACTTCCACGTTTGGGTTTACCATCCATGCTACAGGGCTAACTGCTAGTCGTCTGGTCTGTCTCCGGTTGTCTGTGACAGAATGACTGAGCCATCAGCAGTAAACTGAGCACCTCTGCGATGTGGTTGACCGGCATGCTAAGCTGATCGATCAGCTCCGCGTTGAAGTCGCGGCTCTCCGCAGTGCCATCCAAGACGAGTGGGCCACGGTGGTTCTTTGATCCGATTCAGATGTCGGGTATTCTTATTCGGAGTTCACTCGTCAATTAAACTCACTTTTGAACATCCTGCTGCCGAGGTGGAGACCAACTCTAAGTTATACCATCTGCGGCAGGGAGGCTCCACCATGAGCCGCTATACAGCGGATTTCAGACCCCTCGCCGTTGACCAAATGGGGAGACTCCGCCTTCCGGACAGCCTACTATAAGGGACTGGCTGCACGCTTTAAGGACGAGCTCGCCGGACGAGAACTACCAACATTGCAGGGCCTCATTCAACTCGCACTCCGAATCGACCAGCGTCTACTCGCTTGCCCCAAGCCAGCTCCTCGCGCCCTGCCGCCCATCACGCCATCACTTCCTCATTTCACATCCCGACCTTTGCACTTCTTCTCTCATACGTCAGTTCCAGAAGCTCATCCTTCTCTGTCTACTGCGCCCACCGGATCCGTCGGCTCTCCACCTCCCGCCGTAGTTGACACTGGAGCTGGGGAACCCATGCAATTAGGGTGCGCCTCCTTAACCGCCTGCAGAACGGGAACGCCCTTTGAGAGAGGGGCTCTGCGCATACTGCGGATCGGCTAACCACCACCGAGCCATCTGTCCTCTGCGCCTGGGAAACGTGCAGACCCTTGACCAATGATTCCCATCTCATAGTATGAGTACAGTCGTGGCCAAAAGTTTTGAGAAACTAAGTTTGCTGCTAAACTGCTTTAGATCTTTGTTTCAGTTGTTTCTGTGATGGACTGAAATATAATTACAAGCACTTCTTACTGTTCAAAGGCTTTTATTGACAATTACATGACATTTATGCAAAGAGTCAGTATTTGCAGTGTTGGCCCTTCTTTTTCAGGACTTCTTTTGCAATTCGACTGGGCTGCTCTCAATCAACGTCTGGGCCAAATCCTGACTGATAGCAACCCATTCTTTCATAATCACTTCTTGGAGTTGGTCAGAATTAGTGGGTTTTTGTTTGTCCACCCGCCTCTTGAGGATTGACCACAAGTTCTCAATGGGATTAAGATCTGGGGAGTTTCCAGGCCATGGACCCAAAATTTCAATGTTTTGGTCCCCGAGCCACTTAGTTATCACTTTTGCCTTATGGCACGGTGCTCCATCGTGCTGGAAAATGCATTGTTCTTCACCAAACTGTTGTTGGATTGTTGGAAGAAGTTGCTTTTGAAGGGTGTTTTGGTGCCATTCTTTATTCATGGCTGTGTTTTGGGGCAAAATTGTGAGTGAGCCCACTCCCTTGGATGAGAAGCAACCCCACACATGAATGGTCTCAGGTTGCTTTACTGTTCGCATGACACAGGACTGATGGTGGCGCTCACCTTTTCTTCTCCGGACAAGCCTTTTTCCAGATACCCCAAGCAATCGGAAAGAGGCTTCATCTGAGAATATGACTTTGCCCCAGTCCTCAGCAGTCCATTCGCCATACTTTTTACAGAAGATCAATCTGTCCCTGATGTTTTTTTGGAGAGAAGTGGCTTCTTTGCTGCCCTTCTTGACATCAGGTCATCTTCCAAAAGACTTCGCCTCACTGTGCACTGAGCAGATGCGCTCACACCTGCCTGCTGCCATTCCTGAGCAGCTCTGCACGGGTGGCACTCCGATCCTGCAGCTGAATCCTCTTTAGGAGACAATCCTGGCGCTTGCTGGACTTTCTTGGACACCCTGAAGCCTTCTTAACCAGAATTGAACCTCTTTCCTTGAAGTTCTTGATGATCTTGTAAATTGTTGATTTAGATGCAATCTGGCCACAATATCGTTGCCTGTGAAGCCATTTTTATGCAATGCAATGATGGCTGCACGCGTTCCTTTGCAGGTCACCATGGTTAACAATGAAAGAACAATGATTTCAAGCATCACCCTTCTTTTAACATGTCAAGTCTGCCATTCTAACCCAATCAGCCTGACATAATGATCTCCAGCCTTGTGCTCGTCAACATTCTCACCTGAGTTAACAAGACGATTACTGAAATGATCTCACCAGGTCCTTTAATGACAGCAATGAACTGCAGTGGAAAGTTTTTTTTTCAGGATTAAGTTGATTTTCATGGCAAAGAAGGATTATGCAATTCATCTGATCATTCTTCATAACATTCTGGAGTATATGCAAATTGCTCTTATAAAAGCTTAAGCACCAACATTTCCAATTTCCAATATTTATCTAATTCTCAAAACTTTTCGCCATGACTGTACACTTCCAGCTCGGCCACAAACAGGTCGGAAGTACTGCATTCAACGTCTCCGGTGCTGCTGGTAACTTTATTGACTTTGACTCATTGACTCCAAGAGACTGGGGGTAAAGATTGAGGTGTTATCCCAGCCCATAAAAATTACATCTGTTGACGGCCCCTCTCCTCTAGGCCCATCACCTCCCAAACCCAACCCATCAACCAACACCAGGAACGACTCCAATTCTATCTCACCCCGATTTCATTGCCTCCCCTCATCCTCGGACATCCCTGGCTACTTTGTCATGACCCGCTTATATCGTGGACACAAAATCGAATCCTGGAGAGGTCACGTGACCCGAAGCAGGATGACAGCTCAGGAGTTTTGCACTGCATCGAAACTCTGTATTTTTCTTATTACGCCCTATTTTTTATATACTTTGTGATTTTTAAACAACACATTAGAAATGGAAAGTGGAGGGGATAAGGACAAAATCGCAAAAAAGCAAAGAAAAGAAGAAAAACCGCAAAGCGCGTGATGGAGACGGGGAAGGAGCCAGCGCTAGTTAACAGCCGGACACCTCACTAATTTTAAATGAAATTAGGGCTGTTGGTACTCGTTTAGACGGTGTTGAGGGACAGCTGGGGAAAATAGCTATCTTAGTGACAGTTCTTGAGAACTCTTTTGCTGCCCTCGCCACACGAGTTACCCGATATGCGCTGCAGAGGAGTGTTATTGTGCGTTTCCTACATTTCCCGGTAAAGGAGGCACATTTTTCAAGCAACTAAGAAAACTAAAGTCAGTTATAAAGGTGCCACATTACGCTTCTTTCCGGACTTATCTGCAGAGATTATGCGGAGGCGGCGGGCATTTGGAGCGGTGTGCAAGATTATGGTGGAACAAGGTGTTTTGCATATCCGGCTAAACTCCACTGTTTACATAATGGAAATATTATTTTATTCGATACTGTTGAATCAGCCACTAAATTCCTGGAAGTTCCGGATAAGTGAGCTTCTCTGTTTAATTAGCATTGACTTTAAGACAGTTTTCGTGGTGTTTTTCTTGCATTAAACAATTTAGGGGTGTTTTTTTTCCTATTGAACTTAATTGTGAATAAATGGCTTTTTGAAGGTGATGTAGCTATCCGGTGAAATTTGGTTTGCACGCACAAGGCCCTCTCAGGCTGTATATTTTATGACTGTGGCGCCGGATCTGCATAAACGTTGATTTTTAATTCATTATTTTGTAATGTCTTATATATATATATATATATATATATATATATATATATATATATATATTAATACTTAATATTTTTATTTTTAATAAGGAGTTTTGAGGCGGTCTTCTCTGGCTGCCGTTTTTCAGGTCGGTCAATGGAGGACTTGGGGGAAGGTGTGTGTGACGACTTGTTTTTTGTGTTATTCGAGCCCTGTCGTTTGGGGATAGGGAGAGGGGGGAGGGCTTGTGGGGGGTTTTGTTTGTGTTTAGCAGAGCTGATCGATCAGATGTATGTTTACTTCACTTCTGTCCACTTACAGCATCCAAATACTTTGCACTGCACTAGCATATGTCCAACCTGACTAGTCCAACCTGACACGTTCCACATGAAATGTGAAGGGCATGGCCAATGTAGTCAAAAGAAAGAAAATTTTAACATTCCTGAAGAAAGAAAATGTAACTATTGCACTTCTACAAGAGACACATTTGACAGATAGGAAACATTTACAGCTCAAAAGAGATTGGATCGGTCAGGTATATTTCAGTTCTTTTTCATCAAACAAACAGGGAGTTGCTATTTTGATTCATAAAAACTTTCCTTTTATCTTAGAGCAGACTGAATAGGATCCTAATGGCAGATTTATTTTGATTACCGGTCACATTTAGGGAAACCCTTAACTGTTTTATATGTGTATGCCTCGAATGAGGACAGTCCTGACTTTATATCAAAGAAGATTCTATTGTTTAATCATCATTGTAATGGTCTGGGGATTATGGCTGGGGATTTTAATTATGTCATGGATAACAAGTTGGACAGGTCGTCATCTATAAAATCAACCCCCCGTTCTTCACAAACTCTTCAAAATATGTGTCGTGCTTCAGGCCTGGTAGATAAATGGAGAGAACTACATCCAGCTGTCAAAGACTATACCTCCTCTACTCTCCTCCTCATAATTCTTATGATTAGACTATTTATTCTTGCCTTCCAGATGCATTAATTGTGAAAGATCTTGTGAAATAGGTCCAATGGTTCTTTCTGATCACAATCCAGTTTATTTAGGTGTGACAGAATTTTCAACCCCTAAATCATCCTATTGGAAATTTAATAGTACTCTCCTTAATGATAATTTGTTTTGCCAGTTCCTTAAAGAATAAATATCCCAATATTGGCAGGATAATGAATTTTGTCCAGTAAAAGGCTGAGAATAGGAAAACATTAGAAGAAGAGGTTAAAAGATTAGAGTAGCTTCATAAAATTTCACCTACACAAAACAATTGGAATCTTCTAACCGGTGCTAGATCTAAATTAAACCTGGACTATTCAGAACATGTACAAAAATTAATAACATTTAGTAGGCAAAGGTTTTATCAATATGGAAATAAACCTAGTCATCTTTTAGCATATTAACTCAACTGTGAACGAGCTGAAAGATCCATTAATGCTATCAAAACTGCTGAGGGAGTAATTTCATATGATCCGGTCAAAATAAACTCCAGTTTCAAAGATTTTTATGAGAATCTGTACAGTTCCTTATGTGCATCTGAAGAATCAGTGTGATTGTGCATATGTGTGTTTATCAGTTCAGTCCGGATGTTATTTAGTTCGTCTGTTTTAGTGATTTGTGTGTGTGTGTGTGTGTGTGTGTGTGTGTGTGTGTGTGTGTGTGTGTGTGTGCGTGTGCGCGCGTGTCTGTTTATCAGTCCAGTCTCTTTGTGTTGAGGAGACGGATGGCTTGTGGGTAAAAACTGTTACATAGTCTAGATGTGAGTGCCCGAATGCTTCGGTACCTTTTTCCAGATGGCAGGAGAGTGAAGAGTGTGTGTGAGGGGTGTGTCCGGTCAGCCACAATGCTGGTGGCTTTGCGGATGGAGCGTGTGGTGTAGATGTCTTCGATAGAGGGGAGAGAGACCCCGATTCTCTTCTCAGCTGTCCTCACTATCCGCTGTAGGGTCTTGCGGTCCGATATGGTACAATTCCCAAACCAGACAGTGATACAGCTGCTCAGGATGCTCTCGATGGTTCCTCTATAGAAGGTGGTGAGGATTGGTGGTGGAATCTGTGCCTTTCTCAGCCTTCTCAGGAAGAAAAGACCTTGTTGGGCTTTATGCAGAGAGCTGGTGTTGAAGGACCAGGTGAGGTTCTCCTCCAGGTGGACACCCAGGAATTTCGTGCTCTTGACGATCTCCACAGAAGAGCCGTCGATGCTGAGCGGAGAGTGATCGCTCCGTGTCCTCCTGAAGTCAACAATCATCTCTTTTGTCTTATCGACGTTCAGAGACAGGTGGTTGTCTGTACACCAGTCCGTTAGCCTCTGCACTTCCTCTCTGTATTAGAGCTGTGTGTCGCTATACAATCATAAGTCAGCAGTGTGAACAGCAGGGGACTGAGCACGCAGCCCTGGGGGGCCCCAGTGCTCAGTGTGGTGGTGCTGGAGGTATAGTTCCCGATCCGCACAGCCTGAGGTCTTTCGGTCAGGAAGTCCAGGATCCAGTCACAGAGGGAGGTGTTTAGTCCCAACAGGCTCAGCTTCCCGATCAGTTGTTGGGGGATGACTGTATTGAATGCTGAACTGAAATCTATGTACAGCATTCTGACGTAAGTGTCCTTCTTGTCCAGGTGTGTTAGTGCCAGGTGGAGTGTGGGGGATATGGTGTCGTCCATCCGTCGAACAGTTTGGACGATACGCAAACTGCAGGGGGTCCAGTGAGGGAGGCAGCAGGGTCTTGATATGTCTCATGATGAGCCGCTCGAAGCACTTCATGATGATAGGTGTGAGTGCAACAGGGCGGTAGTCATTGAGACAGGACACAGAAGACTTCTTCGGCACGGGGACGATGGTAGTAGACTTGAAGCATGTGGGAATGACGGCGCTGCTCAGAAAGATGTTGAAGATGTCGGTGAGAACATGTGCCAGCTGTTCTGCACATTCTCTGAGCACTCTGCCTGGGATGTTGTCTGGTCCAGCAGCTTTACTAGGATTGACTCACATCAGCCGTGGTGAGACACAGCACCTGGTCATTCGGAGGAGGGATAGTCCTCCTCGCCATCACGTCGTTCTGTATGTCGAACCGTGCATAGAAGCTGTTCAGCGCATTCGGAAGGGAGCTGTCACTGTCACAGGCAGGTGATGAAGTCCTGTGGTTGGTGATGGCTTGTATGCCCTGCCACATGCGCCGTGTGTCACCGCTGTCTCTGAAGTGATTGTGGATTTGCTGGGCGTGTGCACGCTTCACCTCTCTGATGGCCCGGGACAGTTTGGCCCTTGCTGTTCTTAGGGCCGCCTTGTCTCCTGTTCTGAAGGCAGAGTCTCTGGTCTTCAGAAGTGCACGTACCTCCGCAGTGATCCACGGTTTCTGGTTGGGTCGTGAGATGATATTCTTGGAGACAGTGACTTCATCGGTGCACTTGATGTAGCTGGTCACTGATGACGTGTACTCATCCAAGTCAGTGTAGTCACCGTAAGTTGCAGCCTCCCTAAACATGTTCCAGTCAGTGTTCTCGAAACAGTCCTGAAGAGCAGAGATGGCTCCTGCTGGCCAGGTTTTCACCTGCTTCAGAACTGGTTTTGAACGCCTGACGAGTGGTCTGTATGCTGGAAATAGCATAACAGAGATGTGGTCTGAGTAGCCGAGGTGGGGGCGGGGCTCTGCCCGATATGCGCCGGGGATGTTTGTGTAAACAAGATCCAGCGTGTTTTCCCCTCTCGTTGCAAAGTCCACATACTGATGGAATTTAGGAAGCACTGATTTGAGATTTGCATGGTTGAAATCTCCAGTCATAATAAACAGTCCATCGGGGTGTGTGTTCTGCAGATTACAGATCTTAGCATACAATTCACAGAGCGCTTCCTTAGCATTAGCACTAGGTGGAATGTACACTCCGATAATGAAAACAGTGGTGAATTCCCGTGGTAAATAAAAAGGTCTACATCTAACAGTCACAATCTCCAGCAACGTTGAGCAAAAGCTAGAAACTAGCACAGAGTTCTTGCACTTATTAATAATTTTGTGTTGATGTAAACACACAAGCCGCCGCCACGAGTCTTACCGCACAGATCTGTGTTTCTGTTGGCGCGAAACGAGGCAAGCCCGTCTAGTTGAATGGCGGCGTCCGGTACTCTATCGCTGAGCCATGTCTCTCAAGACACAGCAGTCCCTCACCTTACGCTGTGTAGCCTGCTGAAGTCGGATGTAGTCCAGTTTATTGTCTAGATTGTATAGATGATGGACGGAAGAGCCAGCCGGCTAGGGTTTGTTTTTAGCCTAGCACAAACTCCCGCCCACTTGCTGCGCTTCCACTTCCTCGCGCACCGCTTACGATGTCCCCTCCTCCGGCTACCGCCATCAGGCAATGCCGAGGACTGGAGGCCTGGTTCCCGAAGCAAGCTGAGGTAGCGTAGCGTGAGCGCAGCTCATCTTGAATTAAATTTACCGGTTTATTGAGTTGCAAAAGTGTCTGGCGGTGGTAAGTACGAACACCATTTGCGCCGATGTCCATATACTGGGTAAAATAAACGCGCTACAACACTAAGTAAACAAAGTAGCACCATTTTGGCTCCGGAGTGGCCGGTGCGTCCAGCGACTCCAAGATGCTACTGCCGCGCCGCCATCTTGGAGTCTCTGGACTCTAAGATGGCCAGTATAGACAGTGTAGTGGATACAAAATAAACTTTTGTAACTAAAATTACAGTGTCCCTTTCACATCACTGACTCTGTTTTTTATTTTTTTTTATTTGGGCATACACATAACCCCTGATCTAAAGGATTTGTTCTCCAAGAATTATTCACCCTTAACAACAAAACTTAAACAGGATATGGACAGGCGGACTTCTTTGCCAATTTCTTTTTTTGGAAGAATTAACACAATTAAAATGAATGTGCTTCCCCGTTTACTTTATTTATTTCAGTGCATACCCTGTTATTTGAATTCTAACTTTTTTAACGGTCTGAACACAGCCATCAGTAAATTTATATGGAATAATAAAAAACCCAGGATTAGATTTACTTCTCTTCTCAAGCCAAAGGAGTGTGGAGGCGGATCTTTGCCCAACATACAGATTTACTATTGGGATGCTCCGATCAAACAAATGCTTAGATGGTTTTCAGATGATACAGGCTCCTTGTGGGTCACTATGGAATCCTTTGTATGTGCTCGAAGAACACTAACATCTCTTCCATTTATTAATAATTTTAAGGAGATTCAGTCGGTAGTTGAGATTTTTTTTATTGTTAAATACTTTTTTGGCTTGGGAAGATGTAAAAAAAATGTATCCAAATGTATTTCAGCTATGTTTTAAATGTAATTCAGAAACAGGAACATTGATGCATTGATGTATGAGGTGCATGATCTGGTTGAGAAAATACTGGTTAGAAAATTAACTGTCTACTCTATACCTATTAAAATGTAAAATATCACTAGATTTTCCTTCTGATTTAAATTGTTTTTTAAATTTCATTACCTACCTGGCAAAGAAATGTATACTAATCTTATGGTCATCATCTCATGTACCAACATTAAAGATGTGTTTGGCACAAGCGGGGAATCGTCTCCCATTGGAAAAACTTACTTATAATTTACAGAACAAATCTGAACTATTCTGGTGGATATGGGCCCCTTTGTGGGATCTACTTGAACAATCATGACTCTTTCTTTTATGTTTTCTTTTACTGGACTGTTTTGCCATTGTTTTCCATGTTCACTCTTATATTAACAGATTATTGTTTGTTTTTAAATGTTTGCTGTGGGTGTTGACTGTATATTGATCTGGCTCTGCTTTTTTGTTGTTGTTAAATACCAATAAATAAATAAATATAATAATAATAATAATAATAATAATAATAATAATAATATTTTATATATCAAATCCATCCGGCCTTCCTCCTCCCCTGTAGCCGCGGGGTTCTTCTTTGTGAAGAAGCGTGACGGTGGTTTACGCCCCTGTGTCGATTATTGGGGGCTCAACAACATCACCATCAAGCACCATCTGCCCTGGACGCCCTCTCTGGTGCCACCATCTTGTAGGCGCACCGCCGGAGCGCCAACAACTTGGTGCGCATCAGGGAGGGCGATGAGTGGAAGATGACCTTCATCACCCCCACTGGACATTATAAAAGTCTAGTGATACCGTTTGGACTCTGCAACGCACCTCCTGTCATTCAACAACTTATCAATAACGTTCTTAGAGACATGTTAGGCCGCTGGGTGTTCGTTTATCTAGACAACATCCTCATACATTCCCGAATCATCAACGAACATGTCCAACACGTCAGAGCGGTTCTAAAGAGTTTGCTCGTCCACCAGCTGTACTGTAAGTTGGAGAAGTGCGCTTTTCACGAGCGCTCCACCACGTTCCTGGGTTTTGTCATCTCGCCCCAGGGTGTGGCCATGGACCCACAGAAGCTGGAAGTTGTGAGTCATTGGCCCCTACCCAAGACTCTCAAACAACTCCAGCAATTTCTCGGGTTTGCAAACATATATCGTCGCTTTATCCCGGATTACAGTACAGTTGCAAATCTGTTAACTGCTCTGACTTGCTCTTCATCTCAACCCTTCCACCTCACCTCAACTGCCATCTTCGCCCTCCATGAACTCTGCCGTTGCGTCACCATGGCTCCTATCCTCCTTCATCCTGATGCCAACAAATCATTGGAAGTGGACACGTCGGATGTGGACGCTGGGACTGTTCTCTCCTGGCAAGGTCCAGATCATAAGCTGCATCCCTGTAGTTTATTCTCCAAAAAATTTGACCCGACTCAGCAGCTATACGGAGTAGGGGACCGTGAGCTGCTGGCCATAAAGTGAGCCTTGGAGGAATGGCGACACTGGCTCTAGGGCACCAGAGAACCATTCATCGTCTGGACGTATCACCAGAATCTCATCAGCATCCGCACGCTGAAACAGCTCAACCCCAGACAGGCGCGGTGGGCACTGTTTTTTGAGAACTACAACTTCCACCTGTCATACCGCCCGGGGTCCAAGAACACCAAAGTCGACGCCCTTTCACAACAGCACGAGGAAGACGTCCCCCGGGTGGACCCTGCGCCTGTCATACCACCCACCAAGATACTCGCACCACTCTTCCCCAGGCACAAACTGCGGAGACCAAACCGGCAGACGACTCTAAGTGCCCGATGTCGTTAAGACGGATGTTCTCCAATGGGGGCACTCCTCCCTCCTCTCTAGCCATCCCGGAAGGCAACGCACTCTACAGTTCATTCAGCGCCAGGGCCAAGGAAATCAATCAACCATCGCCAGGTGAACTTCAGCCACTTCCCGTTCCCCGTCGGCCCTGGACGCACATTAACGCCGACTTCATCACGGGCCTGCCGATTTCCGAAGGGAAAAATACCATCCTCAATATCGTCGACCGGTTCTCCAAAGCTGTCCACCTGGTGAGCCCTCCCCGGACTCCTGTTAGCCGAACTGATATTAGAACACGTAGTCCGTCTGCATGGGTTCCCAAGGGACATCGTCTCAGACAGGGGGCCCCAGTTCACATCACGGTTCTGGAAGGCCTTCTGCCGTCTGATCAATTCCACCGGTAGTCTGTCTTCCGGATACCACCCACAGACTAACGGTCAGACAGAGCGGACCAACCAACAACTGGAGCGCTACCTGAGGTGTTTGTCGCTGATCACCAGTGCTCCTGGGCTAGAAACCTCTACATCTCTTCTGCCACCAACGTAAGCCCATTTGAGGCATGCTACGGATTCCAGTCTCCAATGTTCGACCATCAAGAACCGGAGGTTGAAGTAGGTGTCGACAGCTCTGGAACCAAGCAAACGACAACATCCGATGTTCAAGCACCTGCTACACCCTTCAACATCGCCGTCGACACCCACCGGGGCGACTGTTCCATGTAGGTGACAAGGTATGGCTATCTACAAAGAATCTACACCTACAGACAGAATCACGAAAACTTTCTCCCAGATTCATCGGCCCATCACTCTCCCGATTAATCCTGTCTCCTACCGGCTCCAGCTGCCTGCGGTGCTCCGGATCCATCCGGTATTTAACATATCCCAACTAAAACCCTTCACCACTTCACCCATGGTTCCACCCACCCACCCTCTTCCTCCTCCTTCCCGAATCACTGAGGGCGGTCCCGCTTACACCGTACACCGGATCCTTGATCCGTGTCCTCGGGCAGAGGTATCCAATACCTAGTTGATTGGGAGGGTTATTGCCCCGAGGAACGATCTTCCGGCTCAGTTCCGGATTCTGTTCATTCTCCACCCTGACCTCATCCGGGACTACCGTCTTCGGGTATCCTCCTTGCCAGGACCGTCGGGTGCCAGCCCTGGACAGGTGGGGTACTGTCATGCGCACTCCTAACGCGACCGCACGAGGACCCGGAAGTAGTACGATCGCGATTCAAGAAGCATAACAGACAAGATGGCATTTCACATCGCTCAGTCATTGAGTTCGCCCATGTCATCACTGACGCTATGTCCATCTAATCATGAGTACTCACTTTCTTGGGTTTCACTTTTGATTGAGTGTGCTCTTGCTCTCGCTTCGGGAGAGTTCTAAAAATAAACAGCACGGTTATCCTGCCTGCTCGCGCTACTTCCGCGTTTGGGTTTACCATCCACACTACAAGACTAACTGCTAGTCTACTGGTCCGTCTCCAGTTGTCTGTGACAGCATGTTGTGAAAAAGAGGACTAATCCAGTGATGCAAGGGTGCCCAAGTACTGTTAGCAAGTTAGCCCAAGTACTGAAGAAACAGTGTTGTTTTAAACAGGTTGATGTGGACTGAGGATGTTTCTTCTCAATGATCATGTGACTGAATACACACCAAAAAAATTTAACCTTTATCATCTTCCTCCCACTTCATTATTATTTACCACTTTGTGTTGACCTAGCTCATAAAATCCCCATAAAATATATTTACATTTGTGATTGTAAAGTGACAAAATGTGGAAAACCTCAAGCAGCATGAACACCCTTCCTATGCACTGGAAATATAAATAAAAATAACTTTAATTTCTGACTTTTTTTCCCCTCCCTTTTGGGGAGTGTGTGTGTGTGTGTGTGTGTGTGTGTGTGTGTGTGTGTGTGTGTTCGTGCGTGTGCACCTCAGTATCTCCAGTGTACAGTGTGGATTCTCCAGTCCAGCAGAGAGCAGCTTCACTCCTGAATCCTGCAGTTTATTGTAACTCAGGTTCAGTTCTCTCAGACTGGAGGAGTTTGAGCTGAGAACTGAGGACAGAACTCTACAGCTTTCCTCTGTCAGATTACATCCACGCAACCTAAAAGAGAAATGATGAAATATCAGAACAGTGGTCTTGAACACACTACATAAAAAGAAGTCAAAATGCTAAAGGCATAATATGCGTACTGTTAGGTTTAAAATGAGGGAGGAATTAATGGAACTGACTGCTGAATTTTGCTATGTTTACCATCCGGCTCTGATGACACACAAGCACACACACACACACACACACACACACACACACACACACACTCAGCACGCGTTATTGTGCCTGAATGTCTCTCTGGTTTATTACAAGCACAGACCGAGCCTTGAGACAAACACCTTGTTTCAAGTGTCTACTACATCAAAGAACAACAGTAGTTAATGTATTCACATATTTAATCACATATATGACGATATTTAATCACGTTACTCATATATACGTATATAAGAAATATATTCACCTAAGTAGCTAAGTACTAAATGTAACCTTTAAGAACTCGTAAGGTTTGCTGCTAAAAAAAACAACAACATATAAATCATACGGGATGAACTGTGAGACATAGAGGACCCGAGAAAAGTGAGATGCTTTCATGCACACAAGATCAAAGATTTACACTGCATGAAGAAATGTTTAGCCTTGGCCAACTCAGATAAGAAATATACAAACTTGAGGAGAGATGCTACACTGAAGCGTGGGGTGAGGGGAAAGGACCCAAAGTATGAATGGGGGTGTTGTAGCTGAGAGGCACACATTATCTCTTATCAGGAAACAACCAGATGACCTCAACACACTCATGGTTAGTGCAAAGTACAGTTTAATTGGCTGCATGAATAAAATAAATACAGACCAGTGGAGGAAAAGCATTGAATAATATTTTAAAAAGCCATATTATGATATAATATAAAGATATAAGATGAGTAATAATAAATTGAGATACATATATCGATACATTGAGGTATATATAGATGCATATAAAAAGGCAATCACAAGGCAGGAAAGGAGTAAGATTAAATAAGAGACATGAGCAAGCTATAAATGTTGAAGAACTAAAAGTTTAACAGAACGGCAGATGGTCTGGCTTTGAGTGACTGATGACATGAAACAGGGGACTGTATGAAAACATTAAGCACCTCCCAACTATTTTTTTTTATTGAATTATCAAAGACAGTTAAAAGATAATAGAAATAAAAAATAAGGTAAAAAGGATTATAATGGAAAATTGATAGAAACTGCATATGCCATCTAATGACAGGAACAATAATGTAATACGGGGTGGCAGAAGAGTTAGATTATAATGGGGAAAATTTCTGGAGTAAGATAAGAGATAATGGGCGACCTTGATGGTCAGACGTAAAAAAAAAAAAAAAAAAGACAAGGCGGACCAAATTTGGTCAAAGGAAGTATGAAAAAAGAATAGTGAGGCATGAAATATCGAACAGTAAAAACACAAGTGCAGTTACAAGCAACAAGCAAAACAGACAGTAATGAAAATATTAGTACCAAATACACTTACCTAAAGGATTATTAGGAACGTCATACTAATACAGTGTTTGTCCCCTTTCACCTTCAGAACTGGCTTAATTCTACGTGACATTGATTCAACAAGGTGCTGAAAGCATTCTTTAGAAACGTTGGCCCATATTGATAGGATAGCATCTTGCAGTTGATGGAGATTTGTGGGATGCACATCCAGGGCACGAAGCTCCCGTTCCACCACATCCCAAAGATGCTCTATTGGGTTGAGATCTGGTGACTGTGGGGGCCATTTTAGTACAGTGAACTCATTGTCATGTTCAAGAAACCAATTTGAAATGATTCGAGCTTTGTGACATGGTGCATTATCCTGCTGGAAGTAGCCATCAGAGGATGTGTACATGATGGTCATAAAGGGATGGACATGGTCAGAAACAATGCTCAGGTAGGCCGTGGCATTTAAACAATGCCCCATTGGCACTAAAGGGCCTCAAGTGTGCCAAGAAAAGATCCCCCACACCATTACACCATCACCACCAGCAGCCTGCACAGTGGTAACAAGGCATGATGGATCCATGTTCTCATTCTGTTTACGCCAAATTCTGACTCTACCATTTGAATGTCTCAACAGAAATCGAGACTCATCAGACCAGGCAACATTCTTCCAGTCTTTTTGGTGAGCTGGTGCAAATTGTAGCCTCTTTTTCCTATTTGTAGTGGAGACGAGTGGCACCCGGTGGGGTCTTCTGCTGTTGTAGCCCATCCGCCTCAAGGTTGTGTGTGTTGTGGCTTCACAAATGCTTTGCTGCATACCTCGGTTGTAACGAGTGGTTATTTCAGTTAACGTTGTCTTGACCAGGACCACAACCCTAAATGCATTGAAGCAACTGCCATGTGATTGGTTTATTAGACAATGGCATTAATGAGAAATTGAACAGGTGTTCCTAATAATCCTTTAGGTGAGTGTATACTTGGATAAATGCACATATTACACCTTGAGGTGTACTTTTTTCCTGCAGCACTGTGACTGTTTAATGAGTGTGTTCAATAAAGACACAAGGAATTATAACTGTTTGTGTGTTATCAGTTTATCATTTAAGTCATTTAGTTTGTCTAGAGTGTGAAAAAACACATTGTCTTTGTCTATTGTGACTTAGATGAAGATGAACATGTTGTGGCAAATCTATGCAGAAAATCAGTTAATTCCAGGGGTCCACATACTTTTTCTTTCCACTGTCTGTTGTTGTCATGGATGCGGACCTTCTGCAGACGTGTGAAGGGGCAGGGCCGGTAAATCTTGCACGGCTTGTGGCAAATACTCATTAATGGACTTTTGGTCTTGCTCCGGTTTTAAAAAGAAGGCATGGAGCTTAGTGTTTGGAAGTCTGGAGAGTGTGTGCACTTTAATTAGAGTCTGGTATGTGAGTTTGGCGATGGAATGTGCCCCAGGGACTTGTACAGTGGGCAGACTGTACACTGTGGTTTGATCACCGTGAAGAAGACAGCTGCTGAAAGAGCACATGAGCTCCCCGAGTGCTTCCAGTTTCACTGAGAGCAAGCCATCGTGACACAGTCACCCAAAAGGAAAAGGACACATTAAAGGTCTCCATTCCCAGTCAGGAGAGATGCATAAACATTGGATGGTCACGTTTGACTCATGCCTGTGGCCATGCCAAAAGAGGGTTGGATGGGGCTGGCTGGCCGCGACTGCAACCCCGCGACTGGTCATGACATGACATGCCCCATGGTCTTACAAAGTGTTTGGAATTATACAACACTGTTTGCCTACTGAAGGACAAGCGCCAGAAGCTTATTGTTCTATGAAGGACTGCACAAGCTGCCCCATCACTTCTAGGTTTTATTTAAAATCCATCCATCATGACACCTTCCTTGACGGAAGGTTCCATTCTCAGTCTGAAAATCCGCCCTGATGATAGTCATATTGACTCACATCTGTGGATGCACCAAAAGGGGGCTGTGTGGGGCCGGCTGGCCACAACTGTAAAATGTGCTGCTAAGGAGCCTGCATGAGCTGCTGTTTGTGAAAGCCCATTTTGCCTTTCTGCCGCCGCTATTGCTCGCTAGCCACAGACCTACCTGAAAGTTGGGCAAATGGACATCCTCACTCCTTTTCCTCTCCTTCTTTCCAAAAATCTTACACTGGTGCGGAATGCAGGTATGGAGGCACCCGGCACAGACCCAAAGTTGTGTCCCTAATGAGGCTGAGATCTCATCCATGCACACACAGTGCCAGCAACAACTGTGAGCTTGGAGCTAAGAGAGGGGTAATGGCATGAATGCATCAGTGACTGGCACGTGCCACTTTTTTTTTTTTCATGCCGAAAGAGGACTGGCTGGGAACGGATGGCCACAACTGCAACCGTACTGTTGGAGAGCCTGTGAGAGCTACTGTCTAAGAAGTCAACTTTGCCACTATGCTGCTGTCATGTCTCGCCAGCAGAAAAAATGAACATGTGAAAGGAGAGATGCCATGTGCCCCAGGGGCTTTTTAAGGTGTGGGAATTATACAACACCGTTTAACCACTGTAATGGAAATATCACATTTTAATGATGTATTTATTTGTAATTGTGCCATGTAGACTATAGACGCTTTAAACTTGTTTGCCGAAGCTTAGAAACACGAGGCTGAGAATAGAACAGAAACAATCTGATTGTAATTGTCCCTGAATAAATGATAAGGTCTGGACATCTGGTCTGGGTCAGATAAAGAGTTGTGAGTTTGAATGTAGGAACTTCATGTATGTTAGCATTGATTATGTTAGCAGAGATGTTTGTGTATAAAATGGGACAGCTGAGAGGAAGAGATCACCTTTCTCCATGCTGCAACTGTTTGCTGTGTGAGACTGGTCCTTCTGCAGAAGTGTAAAATAAAGCCTTTGTGACTTTGCTCTTACCCAGTGTATGACTTACTTGTCTTTATAATATTTACAAAATTTCCACCACAATACCTAATGAGGGACCAGCGCTGAAGGACCGAACAAGCTGTCTTTCTGCTTTCAGTTTAATCTGAGAATCGCAACCCAGCCACTGAGAGGGATAAAGCCACTCAGGAAAGCCAGCCAGATTGTTGCGGTTGATTGTAAAATGTGCTGCTGAGCCTGTAAGAGCCACTGTTTATGAGAGCCCATTGCTGCTGCTATTGCTCGCCAGTCAAATGCCTGCTTGCCAGTTGGGCATGGGTTCCAGACTTAAATTCCAGTTTAAATCCCTTCTTTTCCCTGTTTCTCATTAAAACTACTATTTTTCTCATGTCTGTGGTTCTTCTACGAATCAAAGATAAAATGTGTGAACAAATGGGTGTAATAAATGAAATAAATTACAATGTGTAAATGAGTAAATCAGTCATATTGAAGTTAGCCAGACAAATTAAAGTCATTCAATTTAATTTCAGACACTTTAAGCTCGTTTACTTTAATTACTCAAAGTAAGTCAGAAAACCCTCAAATTTATAAATGTGTATGTGTGTAGTAGTGACAGTAAGTCAGTAACTCACTGTAGTGTCTCCAGTTTACAGTGTGGATCCTTCAGAAGATCAGAGAGCAGCTTCACTCCTGCTTCTCCTGGTTGATTGTTGTTTAGATTCAGTTCTCTCAGGTGTGATGAGGAGTTTGACCTCAGAGCTGAAGCCAGAGCAGCAAAACCTTCATCTGTAATACTGCAGTCACTCATCCTGCAAGAAAGAAAAGTTTTTTTAACTTTGATTTAAGAACCATATAAAGTTTTTATATACAGAAGATTAATTTTCAGTTCACAATGAAAATATATCAAAGCATGACCATTAAAGTGACCACAGATGAAAACTGTGATGAGAGAGAGAATTTTACTCCAGTTTCTCCAGTGTACAGTGTGGTTTCTCCAGTCCAGCAGAGAGCAGCATCACTCCTGAGTCCTGCAGTTTATAATTCTTACTCAGGTTCAGTTCTCTCAGACTGGAGGAGTTTGATCTGAGAACTGAGGACAGAACTCTACAGCTTTCATCTGTCAGATTACACAAGCGTAGTCTGAAAAACCAATGATTAAATATCAGAACATCTGTCTCACACACACACAAACACATAATACAGGTGAAGTTGAACATGTAACAGAAATGTGAGTGTGTTTCTCTCACACACAGAAATCAGAGGACAGGACGCCACATCAGCACATTTACAGGAGCAGGGACGTCTTTCTGCACTCCACAATCTCTCAGCTACAGTTTATTATAAGGCCATTAAGTCATGTACATAAATATGTGAGAACCCATTAAAGCCTTTAATGCCTTTAGTAAAACTACTATATTTTTCCAAATTAAATATTATCTGCATAATATATTTTTTCCCTAAATTCTACTCACACTTTAAACATTTCTTTTACTGCAAAGTTTTACTTATTTTTTATTTTTTTCTATTGGTCTGTACCACTATGGGCTGGGAGTGCGAAATAAAACTTTTCCAATCAGATTTTTTTCTCTGTTTTTGCAGAGAAAAACATGTGGTTATTTGATTTTAGAGGGTTTTGTTGAGGCCTTCATAATTTAGGATTGAATGTTCCTGCCATGTAAATAAATGATAGTATGAAATAAGATTAAATTATTTGAATACCCAACAGATTTTGGCATACTGTTTGTGGGTTATATTCTTTTCCATGATTGCCACATCAGTATATCTTTACCAGGGATTTATTTAACATCGTTTCAGAGTTATAGCTAATGAAACACTGAGAGGTTTTGTAGTTAGTGAGCTGCAAGTGACATTTTCAAACCCTGCAATAATACATTTATCAAAAAAATAAATAAATAATACTCACACAGCTTTTCTGGAGGCTTTGACCACTGGCAGCAGCCTCAGCAGACATTCATTTGATGGATCATATTTCATCAAATTAAACTCATCCAGCTCTTGTTCTGAGTTCAGTAACACAAACACCAGAGCTGACCACTGAGCAGGAGAGAGTCTGATTCCACTGACACGGCTGTAACCTCCACTGTACAGGTAAGTTTGTACTTCCTGCACTAGAGACTGATCATTCAGTTCATTCAGACAGTGGAACAGGTTGATGGATTTCTCTGGAGAAGGATTCTCCCTGATCTTCTCCTTGATGTACTCGACTGTTTCCTGTTTGTTGTGAGAGCTGCTTCCTGTCTGGGGCATTAAGTCTCGTAAAAGAGTCTGATTGGACTCCAGTGAGAGACCCAGGAGGAAGCGGAGGAACAGGTCCAGGTGTCCATTCTCACTCTGTAAGGCCTCGTCCACTGCACTCCTGAGCAATTCAGACATGTTTGGATTTCTGAAGAAGTTTAAAATGCTAGGGTTTTGCCCCGTTAAAAGATTTTTTTTTTTTAAGATAAAAGACAGAAAAACATATAAAGCAGCGAGAAACTCCTGAACACTCAGATGTACAAAGCTGAACACCTTCCCCAGGTGAAGCCCAAACTCCTCTCTGAAGATTTGGGTACACACTCCTGAGTACACTGACGCTTCTCTGACATCAATGCCACACTCTCTCAGGTCTTCCTCATAGAAGATCAGGTTTCGTTTCTCCAGCTGTTGGAAAGCCAGTTTTCCCAGTGCCAGGATACTCTCTCTGATCTGCTGAGGGTCAGGGTCACATTTCTGATGGTACTTTTGGTCCTTGTGTTTGATCTGAAAGATCAGGAAGTGTGTGAACATTTGAGTCAGAGTCTTGGGGATCTCTCCACTCTCTGCTTCACCCAACATTCTCTCTAGAACAGTGGCTGAGATCCAGCAGAAGACTGGGATGTGGCACATGATGTAGAGGCTTCTTGAAGACTTCATGTTTGAGATGATTTTATTAGCCAGCCTCTGATCACTGATCCTCTTCCTGAAGTACTCCTCTTTCTGAGGATCACTGAACCCTTGCACCTCTGTTACCAGGTCTACACACTCAGGAGGGATCTGACTGGCTGCTCCTGGTCGAGTGGTGATCCAGAGGAGAGCAGAGGGAAGCAGGTTTCCCTTGATGAGGTTTGTCAGCAGCACATCCACTGAGGCTGACTCTGTCACATCACACACTCTTTCATTCTTCTGGAAATTTAGAGGAAATCTACACTCTTCCAGACCATCAAAGATTAACACCACTTTGTAGGAGTCACAGCCTATGAATTCTAGTTCTCTCATTCCTGGGAAAAAGTGATGAAGCAGATTCATCAGACTGAGATGTTTCTCCTTCATCAGATTCAGCTCTCTAAAGGGAAGTGGAAACATGAAGGTGACGTCCTGATTTGCTTTTCCTTCAGCCCAGTCCAGAATGAACTTCTGCACAGAGACTGTTTTTCCAATTCCAGCAACTCCTTTAGTCAGCACACTTCTGATGGACTTGTCTTTAAAGAGATCATTACATTTGATGGGTGTCTCCTGTGTTGCTGGTCTCCTGGATGCTGTTTCAATCTGTCTCACCTCATGTTCATTATTGACATCTCCACTCCAACCCTCTGTGATGTAGAGCTCTGTGTAGATCTCATTCAGAAGTGCTGAGCTTCCATGCTGTGACATTCCTTCATTAATTTTTTTTACCTTCTCTCTCAGGTTAGATTTAAACTTTTGCTGATACACAGGGGCCACAGACTCTAATAAACAAAGTCGTAACATGTTTTAATGCTAAGTCAATAAGCACAATATAAAATGTAAATATATTTTAAATATACTGCATATTACTAAAGGAACAGGACCATTGTAACCCCTAGCTTGATGATGAGCAGCAACATGTATAATATTAACCTCAAACTAAATCTTTAAAGTGTTAACATAAATAATTTTCCCCTCTCTAAAGTGAACCTGATGGAATAAAACCATGATGCAGTGCTCTTACTGTTCTGCAGTGTGTTAGCGAGATCTGTGTGGTTCATGTTCTTCAGGACATGCAGTGTGATCTTCAGCGCTCCCTCTCTTACACTGTGCAGATCCTCCTCATCCTCCCTCTCAGTGCATGCTGGGTAATCTGGACTCAGAAGCTCCCTAAACCTCTTCATCTCATTCTTTATCAGAGTGATGACTTTGTGTTCCAGCTCCTGGTTAGAACCACATGGGAAAAGGTCTACATATTATAATGTGATACACTGAAAGAAACTTAAACAAATGTAAATTGATGAATCTGTGCATTGTCATCTTAATATAAAATCAAGATACTCACACACTAGTGTAACACACAATAAGAAATACATACTTTGAATATGGTCTCCAACTGCTTTCTGCCTTTGTTTGAGTTCTTTTTTTGTGATCTGTGAACAAACAAAAGACATTATTTAGTATGGGCTACTTTATGCTAAGACCTATTTTTTAATCGTTCTTATTGGCTTCACCTGCCTTTGTGGATTGGTTGGTTGCTTTGTGGTGTCTCTGATTGCTCTTTTTATTACTGTCCTTTAAGGATTTTTTTTTCATCTAGCTTCTTATATCTACTTATGTCTCTATGCAGTTGATTTCACTTCAGACTGTGGAGCACTGGTCTAGGTGATTGCTACTGTAGGTTATCACATGGCCTTTAATTCCCATTCGGGGTCATTAACTGTTACAGCAGTACTGGGTCATCAAGATGGACCTGAGCAGAGCAGTTTCTGAGATTAGGTCCTGGGCTTTGCCTGCACATATACCCCAGAGTCTCTCATTCATACAGCTGGAAGAGTAATGATTCTCCCATACCAAACAGAAGACAGAAAAGTGCCTCTACTGTGGGAAAGCTGGTCACTTCAGGTCCATTTACCAGGAAATTCCAAGTCAGTTCTAGGGTAGTGATGACTGTGATAGTACCTATCTTAACCTCACTTCTTCTCTAGTTCGGGTTTTCTCTCTTTCTCTCTACCTCCCTTTCTTTCAGATTCTGGTGGAAAACCTCATGAATTTGGTTCTTGCCAGGACACTCCAAATCCCCTGGTCTTGAGCCACCTTTAACAAGTACTCCTCCCTGCTCCCTATCACTGTCCAACCACCCTGAGCACCATCACGCTGTGTCTTGAAGGGTATGCATAGTATCATGAACCAGGAGCCTTCCCAGCTTGGCTGTCCTCACCTCTCCCGGTCTCTGTGCTCTGGGAGGATCTTGCTCCTCGCTCTTCCGCATGCTCCATGATTTCCCACATTGCTGCCTCAAAGTTTGTTTGCCTCACTGATATTGTCACAACCCCTTACCAAAAAGTATTTTTTAGGGGAAACCCTGTCACGAACGGCTTGCATATCTGAAGACTTTTAATAGTAGAAAAAAATAAAATTTATATAAACAAACAAACAAGAACCAAAATAATCCTCACAGTGGTATAAAACCAATTTAATGCTCAACCAGGTAAAATAACATAAGACAAAAGCCCCTCTTCTTCTTTGTGTATTTTTGGTCTTATAGGTGGTCTATATCCTCTTTTCTAGTCCCATCTGTCACGAACCCGTATGTCAGGCAGTCAGGCATAGAAAGCAAGCATAAATGCAGAGGGGTTGTTTTTAAACACAAATTTTTAATTAACAAAGGAACGAACAAAACATACTTGGACTCTGAACAGAACACACACATGCAAAGTCTCTTTTAGCAGTCCACATGATACTACACGGGACTGGAAGACTAGAGACGACACGGGACCACAAGACGACTAGAGACGACACGAAACTGGAAGACTAGAGACTACACGGGAACACTCCCACACACTCGAGGCCAGGAGCCCATCCTAGGGACTACGGGAGCACACAGGAAGCGAGGGGAGCACACAGGAAGTGAGGGGAGCATGTACAAAACTAGGGGAGCAGGTATTAAACTAGGGGAGCGCACAGGAAACTAAGGAAACAAAACAAGAAGCTAGGGGAGCACACAGGAAATTAGGGGAGACCCACTGGACGCCTTGAAAAAACAAAAGCCACATTGCACAGTACACATACACATCCACAAACTAAACCTAAAAACACACTTACACAATACTCAAATCATTGAACAAACAGAGCCCAAGTAAAAGTAACAGAAGTAAAATAAAACAACCAAAATCAAAACAGAATCAAACCAAAAACCATGCCCACTGACTGATGTTCTGCCCAGTTTCCCAGAACATCCAGCTATTTATAACAATACTAATGAGCCGCCTCAGTTCAGGTGAGCTCTAGCATCACCTGACTGAGGTGGCTTCTGGGAAACTGAGTCGACTAACAAAAAACTACAAAACAAACATGTGCGCACAGTGGCCTCTGGTGGTAGTCCCTTACAGTACACCCCCCCCCCCCTCGAACACGGCCATAGCTCGCTCTCAGGGTAGCCGCCTGACACCATAACTGGGTGGTAGAGGCCGTCAGGGATCCTCTCCCTGGGCCTGGTCGATGAGGCAGCTCGCCGGATCCTCGTGGCCGGGCGGCGGAGGCAGCATGGCATCACTCTGGTCCACAGAGCTTCAGATGCAGCGCTGGGTTGTCCTCCTAGTCTGGCGGCCGATGCATCGCTGAGTCCTCCTCACCACCAGGGCTTCCCGTGAGGCATTCCCTGAAGAGACAAAGCCTTTGTGGTATTCCTCAGATGGGGGTGGGGGGGGATAGGTTTGGCCACTGTGGCACTGCCGTGGGCCCCCTCTGCTATGCCTTGTTGGGTCGAGCATTCTGTCACGAACCGGTACGTCAGGCAGGTATTAATGCCGTGGGCAGAGAAAGCAAGCATAAGTGCAGAGGGGTTGTTTTTAAACACAAATCTTTAATTAACGACAAAGGAACAAACAAAACATACTTGGACTCTGAACAGAACACACACATGCAAAGTCTCTTTTAGCAGTCCACATGATTATCAACATTTCAGACCATTGTAAGCATTTCAGACCATTGTAAGCATTTCAGATGGCTTAGGACTGACACGGAGGCTTGAAGACTAGAAACTACAAGACTAGAGACTACACGGGACTGGAAGACTAGAGACTACACAGGAACACTCCCACACACTCGAGGCCAGGAGCCCATCCTAGGGACTACGGGAGCACACAAGAAGCGTGGGGAGCACACAGGAAATTAAGGGAACAGGTATAAAACTAGGGGAGCACACAGGAAACAAAACAAGAAACTAGGAGAGCACACAAGAAACTAGGGAAGCAGGTATTAAACTAGGGGAGCGCACAGGAAACTAAGGGAACAAAACAAGAAAGCACACAAAAGCCACATTGCACAGTACACATACACACCCACAAACTAAACCTAAAAACACACTTACACAATACTCAAATCATTGAACAAACAGAGCCCAAGTAAAGCAACAGAAGTAAAATAAAACATAACCAAAATCAAAACAGAATCAAACCAAAAACCATGCCCACTGACAGGATTAATGCTCGACCCAGTTTCCCAGAACATCCAGCTATTTATAACAATACTAATGAGCCGCCTCAGTTCAGGTGAGCTCTAGCATCACCTGACTGAGGTGGCTTCTGGAAAACTGAGTCGACTAACAAAAAACTACAAAACAAACATGGGCGCACAGTGGCCTCTGGTGGTAGTCCCTTGCACCATCACCCTTAAGAAACCCATCAAATACTTATTCCTTGACCTCTTTCTCCGTCCTCTAGAATACCTTTCACTTTGACCTTTTTGGAAACTTTTTTGGATTCAGGTGAGGAGTTCAATCCGGGTCATGGAACCAAACTCTTGGGAACTTTTTTTCCTTTGTTGAATCAGAGACCAGGGCATGTTGGGATATCTTTCAAGCAGAAGTTACTTTTTATTGAGAACCCGCCATGCGTCGCTGTAGTCATCCAAGTCTAATATTAAAAATCAGCTCTGGAGAGTTTATACTTTACAAGGGGGAGGGATACAAAGAGGTGGAGACAATCTAAACAAAGCATAGTGTAGTACAGGAACGGAAGTTCCCCAGCCCTGATCTTATCAGCATAACAGGGCCTTTCAAATGCATAGGTGCTAATCTAATCAGCCTGACAGTATCACCCAGACCTTCACATTATCATAGAGACTAAGGCACAGCCTAGCCTTGAGATTAGCATTCACATTTACCTTGGGAAATACATAAAGACAAAAGGATAATGTCTCAGACTCCTGGGTTACCAGACTTGATGTCCTTAGAATGTCATAATCTTTACCTCAAAATGTAAAACCCAATGTACATAACGTTTCAGTTTATATATTTTTACTATTTTGTTGTAACCTAGATTTAACGTTTTATAAATTTGTAATCCTACAACCTTAACCCTTCCAAATGCTCTTATAGAGCCATCATCTCATCTCTTTCTTTCATGCATTTCCTGCACTTGATTAGTGTATGTTCTTTAGTCTCTTTTTCATCTCTTTTTCATGATACCAGTTGGGTGTTTTTCTATAAAAAGGAGTGTGCTCTTAGGTTTACTGTGACCTATTTGCATTCTGCTAATATTTGATTGCTTTTTACACATTGTTCCCCTATTCCTCACCAAGTCTACTGAGTTTTGGATTGAATATAGGTGTCTCCCTTTAACTGCATTGTCCCACTGCTGCTGCCATTGGTGCTTTGTGCTTTCCCATTACTATACTTTTCCCCTCTGACTTTAAGAGCTTTATGTTAACATCTATGACTTTTCTTTTCACTGCTTCCTCGCCAGTTTGTCTACCCTTTTCTTTTCGGTGACAGCATTTGGGTTTGTGCGTTTGCTGGTTTTTACCGGTAGTAGCAATTAGTAGCAGGTAAAATCAAGTGAAACATTATAATTTAATGAACTTATCATAGTACTAAAATTACAGTACAAATTTAGAATTGAAATTAAACAAAATCTTATTATGATCGAATTTAAGCAAACTAAATGTTAACACAGTGAGCCTTTAGATTATATCATGTGCAATTAGAAAAGCTACGCTTGTACAGTTTTGTCATCTTATATTTTATGTTATTTAAATTTGTAGTAGATTCATTAACTGAAATAAATTTAACTAAATGACTATCAAATTCAAACATTGTCAGGATATGCTACTGTGTCAGCAGATGTTGATGTCATTTAGCAGCGTTTATGATTTAGAGTTATTATAAGGATGAAATGCAGTAGGCTGTTATGATCATCATAAATTTCATTAATAAATAATGAAATGATTTTAACAAATTACATTTTTACATCCCAAACCTCATTTAAATAAAATTAACAAATAGTGTAAGTAAACAACAATACAACAAGTTTAGAAAAGCATTTTTATGCTTGGCAATGTTGCCTCCTTTAAGGGCGACGCGGTGATCACCGACGTACCGGTCCCGCGCATCCTGCCACTGGTGTACAGTCATGGCCAAAAGTTTTGAGAATTACACAAATATTTGAAATTTGAAAAGTTGCTGCTTAAGTTTTTATAATAGCAATTTGCATATACTTCAGAATGTTATGAAGAATGATCAGATGAATTGCATAATCCTTCTTTGCCATGAAAATGAACTTAATCCTGAAAAAAACTTTCCACTGCATTTCATTGCTGTCATTAAAGGACCAGCTGAGATCATTTCAGTAATCGTCTTGTTAACTCAGGTGAGAATGTTGATGAGCACAAGGCTGGAGATCATTATGTCAGGCTGATTGGGTTAGAATGGCAGACTTAACATGTTAAAAGGAGGGTGATGCTAGAAATCATTGTTCTTTCATTGTTAACCATGGTGACCTGCGAAGAAACGCATGCAGCCATCATTGGGTTGCATAAAAATGGCTTTTTGTTAAGAAAGCTTCAGGGTGTTCAAGACAGTCCAGCAAGCACCAGGATCGTCTCCTAAAGAGGATTCAGCTGTGGGATCTGCGTGCTACCAGTGCAGAGCTGCTCAGGAATGGCAGCAGGCAGGTGTGAGACTTTTGGAAGATGGCCTGGTGTCAAGAAGGGCAGCAAAGAAGCCACTTCTCTCCAAAAAAAACATCAGGGACAGATTGATCTTCTAAAAGTATGGTGAATGAACTGCTGAGGACTGGGGCAAAGTCGTTTTCTGAATGAAGCCTCTTTCCGATTGTTTGGGGTATCTGGAAAAAGGCTTGTCTGGAGAAGAAAAGGGACACACACAAAACACACACACAAAAAAAAAACTTAAAACCAAGAGGAATAGCCGTGAATGCACAGAAGGTCTATAATGTGCTATAAATGCCTCAGCGGGCTTCAGACACGTAAACATATAAAACCAATACACTTACATGCGCTTTTGGACGTACTAGGTCCCGCATTTGGGTTTGCAATACTGTAGCTTTTTGGCATTAGCATTTAACATAAATGAAATGGCTGCTGTTACCTGGCCCAAACTCGTTTCTGCTTTTATTAACTTTACACTAACAGCTCCCACAATGCCCCTTCTGGCCGAGAGCCCGTAACCAGGTAACTGCTCACAGCGCCCTCGCTGGCCAGGAGCCCATAACCAGGTAACCACCTGTTACACAAATTTTCCAAAATTTCATGCATGAGACCTTCAGAGACTTCCTGTTTCGGGTTTGTAATTATCTACATTTATGACATTTAATATTCTCCAAATCCGAGGCTGAACACCGACAACATGTCACAACATTACTCCACCGACTACGGGAATCCCAGCTCTTCCTCAAAGCTGAAAAATGTTCATTCCACCAGTCATCAGTCATGTCCCTCGGTTACATCATTGACAAGGATGGAGTGAGGATGGATGAGGAGAAGGTTTCCACCATTTCCACCTGGCCAACTCCTACCACCATCAAGGAGCTACAACGATTTCTGGGTTTTTCTAACTTTCACAGAAGATTCATAGCGAATTATAGTAAAATCGCATGCCCCTTGACTTCCCTGCTTTGTGGCAAGCCCAGGTCATTGAAATAGAATCCAGAAGCTACCGCTGCATTTCAACAGCTCAAACAAACCTTCATTTCTGCCCCATTCCTAGTTCATCCTGATCCAGAACTCCCATTCATGGTGGAGGTGGATGCCTCAACAACCGGCGTGGGAGCCATTCTCTCCCAACACAAGGGGAAACCACCTGAGCTCCATCCCTGTGCCTTCTTATCATGAAAATTCAACCAAACAGAAAGGAACTACAACATCACAGACCGTGAGTTGTTGGCCATCAAAATGGCCCTGGACGAATGGAGACATTGATTGGAGGGAGCTACCCACCAGTTCCTGGTCCTGACCGATCATAAAAATCTGCAGTATCTAAAAGAGGCAAAAAGACTCAATCCAAGACAGGCAAGGTGGGCATTATTCCTCTCTCGCTTTGATTTTAAAATTTCCTATTGTCTGGGATCAAAAAACACCAAGGCAGATGCACTCTCACGACTGCACACAACCAATAACTCCAGTGAAAAACCAGTAACCATTCTCCCGGAGAAGATTTTTTTCAACCTCATCCTCTGGGAACACCCATCCTCCGTAGCAGAACCTGCTCCCGTTACTCCACCTAACTGCCCACAAGATCGCAGGTTTGTTTTAGCATCTCCATTCACACGTCATTGGGCACTGGACATCCTGGCATCAACAGCACTCTCTCTCTGCTACAGGATTGCTTCTGGTGGCCCAAAATGGAGAGGGACATGTGGAGGTATGTCAATGGATGTGCAGAATGTGCTATATCAAAGAGCCCCTGACAGTTACCCACCGGAAAGATCATGCCACTGCCTATTCCTCAACGCCAATGGTCACACTTAGGAATCGACTTTCTCACTGACCTGCCCGATTCGTCATAGTGGACAGATTTTCCAAGGGATGCCGATTGATTCCTCTTCGAGGCTTACAGCGATAGACACTCTCTTCAACCAGGTCTTCTGCTACTTTGGCATCCCGGAGGACATTTTCTCGGATCGAGGTCCACAATTTATATCCTGAGTCTGACGGGGTTTCTTCCGACTCCTACGTGTGACCGTGAGCCTGTCTTTAGGACATCACCCTCAGACAAACGGGCAGACTGAGAGAAAGATTCAGGAAATTGAACGCGTCCTTCGTACCTTCTGCCATGGCCACCAGAACTCCTGGAACCAGTTCCTAGGCTGGGCCGAGTACGCACAACATTCCTTACGCCAACCGACTACAGGTCTCACCCCTTTCCAATGCATCCTTGGTTACCAACTTCCGTTATTACCTTGGAACGCCAAACCTTCGGAGCTCCCTGTGGTCGACAGCTGGTTCCAGGAGAGTAAGGGGAAGGGAGGAAACTCATCACCATCTGCAACAAGCTGTATGTAAACACACAGGCATTGCTGATCAACGTCGATCCATCGCTCCAAATTTCCAACCAGGAGATAAGGTATGGCCCTCGCCTCGAGACATGCGTCTACGTCAGCCCTGCAAGAAACTTAATCCTAGGTATGTTGGTCCCTTCACAATTCTGGAATGCATAAACCTGGTAACCTATAAATTACAATTGCCTACACATTATCGAATTCACCCTACTTTCCACGTCTCACTCCTAAAAAGATATCTAAATTCCTGTCATTTCCCCCACAAAGCCTGGCCCAGAAGAGGAAACGTCCCCTCCTCTTCCCTTGGATTCCAGTGCGCTTCCCTTGGATTCCAGTGCGCTTCCCTTAGCCTCCCATCCTGTCTGGTCTTGTCCGGTCCTAAAGCCTCCGTGTCATTCCTAAAGCCTCCGTGTCAGTCCTACTGCATCTGAAATGCTTGATGGGTCTGAAATGTTTAGAAAAGTCTGTAAATGTTAAAAGAGACTGGGTATGTGTATGTTTGTCCAGAGTCATATGTTTTGTTTATTTGTTTTGTGCACTATTAAAAACCTTATGTTGCTACAACCCCTCTGCGCCTATGCTTGCCTTCTCTGCCCACGGCAATAACATCCGCCTGAACTGCCTGTCATACCAGTTTGTGACAGTTTTGTTATCAATTTCAATTAGAACTTTCTTGAACTATGGCCACTGCTCTTGTTGCCCGGGTGAATCCATTGATCCATCTGTAAAAATATCTGGCCATTATTTATAGTTAGTATTCTCATGAGTGAAATAAGCATGTACTAACTCTATTTTCTTCTTCCTGTTTTTTAATCTTGAGAAACTCTAGATCTATTCTTGGAGTTTAGTGTACCCAGCCATACCACAGTTGCACCAAAATCTTTGTCATATACCTCCATTTCCTTCACTTGTTGGCCAACTTCTCAGAGAAAGTCTTTTCTCACTCTCCCTTTCCCAGCATGCTTTCAGTACCATTTTTGTTGGATGATTCTCTTCATGTCCTCATAAATTATCCCAGTAGTTGGTCATCAACTGCTTGCTTTGCAACTCTAATGGTATTTCACCTGCATCTACTTGTCCACCTTGGTGAGGTTTTGACTGCACCTGTACATGTTCTTTGTGCCTGGGCTTGAACTGTATCCAGCTGTGCTGGAACAGTTTTTGCTGCTGATCTACAGACAATACATTCATAATCAAACTTTGATCTTATTAGTACCATATATACAGTATTTGCTCCAGTGTGTCAAAGCTGGCTTCCCAGTTTAACCCTGCTAAGCACTGTGTGACATTTATTACTTTCTTGCTATTCTTACCTACATTTTTAACATGCTCTCTCCAAGTTAAAGACAAAAGCACAACCTGAGTTGAGGCCATTTATAACACACTAATAAGTGTAACTTGAGCTCGAGCAGGGCTCATAGGTGACGCTGATGCATGGGGATTACTCATGGTCGCAAAACCCAGAGGTCAAAGCCGGAGAATAGAGGAAAGGTCCATGATCCAGGCTTGTGGTCGAGAAACAGTTCCAAAGGTCAGTACCGGAGAAATCAGAGATGGCAAAAGATCCGTGTTGTGAGGCGAAGACGTGGTCATTGAAACGAGACGAGGTCGAAAACGAGAAGGCAAGACGAAACAGAGCGCTGGAATATTGAACGACATGATGAGTACACAATAATCTGGCAAGGAGGTGTAGTCTGAGTGTGAGGTAAGTAGGGAGGAGCAGTAATTATAGACTGAGTACAGGTGTGCAGAGTGGAGAATGAGACGGTGGAAAGCAAGCATCAGGGCGGATCATGGAACCGGACTGCTAAGGGGATCATGGTGGGGTCTGTGGCTTGACGGGACATAACGATTTAAAGACAATATAAAATTTTTATGAGATACTGAATTTTGGGTTTTCATTAGCCAAAGGCTCTCCATGCATGAGGAGTTGCCTCTGGATACTCCGCTTTCCTCCCACAGTTCAAAGACATACAGATTAGGTTAATTGGGGATTCCCAATTGCCTGTGGTGTGGATGAGCATGTGTGTGTGTGTGTGTGTGTGCGCCCTACGATGGATTGGCACCCCATTCACGGTATACCCTGTCTCGTGCCCTGAGTCTCATGGGATAGACTCCTGGCCCCCCGCAATCCTGTATACAGGATAAAGCAGTATAAACGATGAGTGAGTGAGAGATGAGATCATTTAATTGAGTTTTTATATACTTATACTATACTATTTAAGTGCACACAACAGTTTTTGAGATTCCCCGTTATAAGCAACACTTCATTACTTCATTAACATGACATACCAACATATTTCTCACTCCTCAAGTGACGAGCGGCAAACTGACATTAATGGTCTTAAATACAAATTCACTCACTTTGTGACAGACTTTTTGTCTTTAGAGGAAAGAGTAGGGCAGAATCTTCATCTAATTATTTCTCTCTCCTCCTCATTTTCTCTACAGTTTTGCTTTTTTCTTAAGTAATTTTTACCAGACTTTAAAGTCCTACAAAACCTATTATAGGGGCTTAAAGAATTGTCATGCATCTATAAGTCATGCATCTATATGTCATGCATCTATAAGTCATGCATCTATATGTGCATAAAGCGTTCACACAACTGGTACTGATTTCACCATATCAATTTTGGACATTTAAAAACTACAAAGAACTGTCTAAACTAAAACACCCACTATAATGTGAAGCCTAATTTGCGGACTAATGCTCAGTGTCATAAACAGTGAAGCCACATGCTCCCCAAGGACTTGTCCTACTCCTTCCTTGAAAGAAGCTTCATAAATGACTTAAGATCCTACTGAGCATGACTGATTGACCATGAGTCGTGATTCTAAGCTACTTAGTAAATACAGTTCCAGGTGTGTTTATGTAAAATTAGAATATTTTTCAGACAATACAGTATTTGCAGGATGTCAGGATTTGATTAATGAATGAAATTGTAAAATTTTCCCAGGTGAACTGAACTCTCAAAGCAGTTTTCCTCACTGCAAGCACTACAGAGTTTAGTGTTTCACACCTGATAAGCTCATGAAGGGTTTCATAATGAGTTTGATCAGGTGGAACACTGCTGTATACAGCATCCCTCTCTGTACTGACCTCACATCAATAGAACTGTCTCTGAAGAGTAGTGGAAGATCCATTGACATGTCACTCTTCATGGACACACAGCTGGGTTCTGGTGAATCAGGTTTCAGTCTCTTCATTATTCTAGAACACAGATACGATTAGATTTAAACATTTATGCTAATATATATTATTTAAGATGTCATATTGATTTAAATTAGTTTCGGAATCTGTTGCATTGAATATTGTTACATTTCTAGCCTGACCAGCAGCAAATCACAAGAAACTGTCTGCTAGAAAATACTTTCAGTTTTTGCATAAGTGAGCTGAAACGCATGGGTTTTACTGATGTATGAGATTACAGGAATTGTTGGGGTAGTGAAGAAAAATCCTTCAGTGTTTAATTTTTAGGGGTTGGGCTACCTATCTCTATTTGCATTTTTGAATGGCTTTTAAATTATTTACAACCGTAACTTTTCAGAATCAACCACCAGATTGTGACCAGCATATAAAATTTAAATAAAAGAACTAAATGCAAAGAATGAATGAAAGGCTGTGTAGTTTTTTGTGTGTGTGTGTGTGTGCATAAGAATTGTATTTTTGTAAATTATTGATTTTTGTTAATATTCCTCCTGTTTGTGTGAGGAATCTGAGTGTGTACAGGTGTGAACAGCTGAGACAATAAGAGTCCTGGTGAAACCTGATGTTACCTTCAGCCATGTGTCAGTAGGTCTTATATATTCATGAAAAGTCAGAGATTATTCAGTGACACAGAAGCTCTGCTGAAAAAAGTTAGGCACATCAGTCACTTTACCCCCAATAAACGGTCTTTCTGAGTTTTATAATTTAGTTGTTTTGTTATGGACACACACCAACACTTTCATGAACACACTTTTTTGTGTGTGTACAATTTGACATAAGTTTAAAAGTATCTGTCACTTTTAAATATCTGACATATTTACATCAGCCACATTATGAAAGCCCAGTTTGTGCTCTACATATTTATTATTTATATGGAAAATGTATTAGCTACTATATTAGTAAAGACTTGAAATTGACACAAATTTAGGAAAAGTGCTGAATCACTTCAGGTCTTCAGAAAGGTCTCAGACCTCTACGGGTTAATTAAATAACAGCAACAACAAGTAAGTTGTCATTTTCAAAACTAACTAATATACCAATAATCTAAGGCTTTTCTGCTACAAGGTGTGTGCGTCTACATGCATCACTTACAGAACCAGTCAATGCAATAGTTTACAGTGTATAGACAGTATATCCATCGTGTCTGTCACCGTGTAGATCTGAAACTGAACTGAAAGTGTGACACAGCATGGCTTACTCCAACCAAACAGAAAGTAGATCATGAAACTGAACATTCAAAGGTAGGTTTACACATCAGTATATGTTTACAGATGTGGCCATTAAGAATGCGCGTCATGAGGAGAGAGATCTTACAAGGTGCCGTGGCAGTGAACTTTTAAGGCACATGACGTACATTACCTGTAGGGGGCAGTCGTGTCTGCTGAAGCTGATAATGTGTTATCTCTCTCAGGTGCCTGTTGACAGCACGCTATAAAGCTGATAAACATGTTAAGCTCAAACTGTAAATGCTGATGCGTTTTTCTCTTGTTGGATAATAATATTTGCGTAATCCCACTGTAATTAACACACATTTACAGCTGTGTGAAGACTTCAAGGGCGATGGGGTGGTCAAGTATTATTTTCTTTGGTTTGGGGGGTGGGGGCATAACAGTTTTATTAATGAAATATAAGATTAATTGAATCAACTTGGAGCCATCAAAACAAAACACATGCATTTAAACATTTGATCCTTCCCATGGCTTTCATCTGGGGAGGATTATAAGAGTAGAATAAAAATCTACATAAACATTAGTAATGAAATAATTTCATTTAATAGTAAAGGTTTGAAAGCTTTGTATGACTATGCATCAGTCTCTCTCTCTCTCTCCTTCTCTCACTCTCTCACACACAGACACATGCACACACATGCACAAAAATCATCAAATTACTATTATGGCATTTAAAAATCTATTTTTGCCCCTTTTGTACCCACACATGTAGGTGAAGCCACAAAGTCTAATAAAAAAACACAAAACCTCTTCTTTAAATCGAAAATGAAAATACACAAACCGGGTATTTTATAATCATTAAAGCTGTCAGGCATTTATTAACTAACTGTTACATAGTACAGTATTTAACACAGCAATTTGGTGTAATTGTGTAATTTGATGTTAATTAACTAAATCAAGTTAATAAATTAATGCATTTCAAAATGACCCAAGTTTATTTTATGCAAGAAAGGCGAAAGAAAAAAATATATATTGAATGGTTTCTGTATTGAAATGCAATAACTTTTATTCATTTACAGCTAACATACAGCTTAAAATCTTCCCGTAGCCGTTCAGCACTACAGATAATATAGGAATGTATTAACTAATGTTTTCTCATGCTGTGTTTTAATGTGGAATTACAGGACAACTGCATTTACAGTACAATACGGCAAAAATAAAGCATATTGAGAAACACTGTTGGATTCTTGATTCACTGATTTAAAATAATGTATCACATTCCAGACAGCAACGAGGGATTATTAACTTAACTTTTATTAACAATTCTTATTTTGTATTGGCACATTTGGTTTACTTAAAGAAAAAAAAATCCTCACAGACAAAATTCTGCATATTTGACTGCAACATAATACTAGTGCAGGTCGTTCTGAGCCTTAAGGCCCCGTTGCCTTCACCTGTCACTGATTTCTCTAAACTCTTCTCAGATCAGATCAGTGATGATAAACACCTTAAACCAAAGTGTAGTTCCTCTGTTAACTAGTCAGTGTTTAGAGACACAGATCTGTTCCCATGAGAAAGGTGTGTGTTTATTACTGGTGAATGTTAAAGTAACTCACCTCTCGTCTTTCTTTAAGTCCTGTTTTCCAGACACACTCATGTTGGACATCATGTCTCCTTCCCTAAATTACAGCAGGACACATGTTTACTTCACCCCAACATCGGGGTGTTAACCGAGCTAAAGGAAGTAGTCACAGGATCGAGCCATAAAAACATATTATTTACATTAAAACTTCAGTAAAACACAAAAGTCGCCTTCATCGGGTATCAATTCAATGTGTTTTTGTATTATAGCTTTACATATACAGTACGCAGATACTCACTATGTTTTTACTCCTGAAATGTTTTATCTTTTCCCTCTACAGAAAATGGAGCTGCTGTTTCACCAGGAGTTTCTCTGTCACTGTCACTGTCCACCTTTTTTGCAGAGAGCAAAGGGCAGTAATAAAAACACACCTCAGCACATGTGCCCATAAATATGAATTATTATCAGACAGCACTTACAGTAGATCCATGGACCAAATGATAGCAATGATTCAATTAAATTCAAGTAAATTTTATTTGTATAGCACTTTTTAAAAAACTTTACAGACATCTTATAGCAGTAAGGAAATGAAACAAGCGTAACTTGTAATGATCAGTTTGTAAGCTGGAGGTGACAGTGGTAAGGAAAAACTCCTTGAGAAAGCTTGAGAGGAACCAGACTCAAAAGGGTGATTATCAGTACAACCAGGGCGGCACGGTGGTGTAGTGGCTAGCACTGTCGCCGTGCAACTACAGGGGCATTCGATTCCCGGCCAGGCTCGATTCTCGTCTCTGTGTGCATGTTTTCCCCGTGATTGGTGGGTTTCCTCCAGGAAACTGTGAAATTTCACTAGCTTCCCATGCAGTGTGAAGAAGATACGGGTGATGTGCTCAGAAAGGAAACTTTATTAAAGGTTATTATTATTATAGTGTCTCTCATCTGGCTTTGCCGAGACATGTACCTGTGAGCAACAATGAGCTCAATAGTGGAAACTCATGAGCATCGTACAGAGGTAGCCCATTTAAACGGCTGGCGAATCCGTTACTGGACCATGGCGGATTCCTGATGGGTCCATGGCTGACCAGTACTCGGAACTTGCTCGAGCACCAGTAATGATGCATGAATTTAGCTCCGCCCAGTTAACACCCATATGCACTGTGCTAGGAAGCCGGGTTGCAATGCTGTATATTTCTGCTAGGGGGAGCAGTGACTGCCTCAGTTATCTGCAGTGTTGGCATCTGAACACCAGCCATTAATTACAGTATGTTTTAATGGTCAGACCTTGCATGCAAAAAATCAAGTCGAGTCAAGTCAAGTAGGCTTTTATTGTCATTCCAACCATATACAGTTAGTACACAGTGAAACGAAACAACGTTCCTCCAGGACCAGGGTGCTACATACATGTAACAACATAAATGTACAACATAAATTTTACATTTTTAAGTTACTCTAAAACAAGAACTATCAATATCTATACAAAAATACACAATAGACAAAGTGCACGTGCAAATGTGCAAACAAAGTGGTACATGACAGACACAACAATGTAAGACATAACAGTACTTTTTGATGAAGGATGAATTGAGGTAGTGGGAAGAGCAGCAGTAAACAGTTTACAATTTTGACAGAAGTATTGTGTGCAAATAGCAATAAATAGCAATTAAATATTGTGCAAAAAATTGCAAGGAGCAGCACAGGTATGTAGGTATGAGCAGATTGAGATGGATGTACATCAGTGTGATTGTGCATGTGTGTTTATCAGTTCAGTCCAGATGTTATTTAGTTCGTCTGAGTGATTTGTGTGTGTGTGTGTGTGTGTGTGTGTGTGTGTGTGTGTGTGTGTATCAGGAATCAGTCCGGTCCCCTTGTGTTTAGGAGACGGATGGCTTGCGGATAAAAACTGTTTCTCAGTCTGGATGTGAGGCCCGAATGCTTCGGTACCTTTTTCCAGATGGCAGGAGGGTGAAGAGTGTGTGTGAGGGGTGTGTCCGGTCAGCCACAATGCTGGTGGCTTTGCGGATGGAGCGTGTGGTGTAGATGTCTTCGATAGAAGGGAGAGAGACCCCGATGATCTTCTCAGCTGTCCTCACTATCCACTGTAGGATCTTGTGGTCTGACATGGTACAATTCCCAAACCAAACAGTGATGCAGCTGCTCAATGGTTCCTCTATAGATGGTGGTGAGGATCGGTGGTGGAAGCTGTGTATTTCTCAGCCTTCTCAGGAAGAAAAGATGTTGATGGGCTTTCTTATGCAGAGAGCTGGTGTTGAGGGACCAGGAGAGGTTCTCCTCCAGGTGGACGCCCAGGAATTTTGTGCTCTTGACGATCTCCACAGAAGAGCCGTCGATGCTGAGTGGAGAGTGATCGCTCCGAGTCCTCCAAAAGTCAACAACCATCTCTTTTGTCTTTTCGACGTTCAGAGCCAGGTTGTTGTCTTTACACCAGTCCGTTAGCCTCTGCACTTCCTCTCTGTACGCCGACTCGTCGTTCTTGCTGATGAGACCCACCACGGTCGTGTCATCAGCGAACTTGATGATATGATTGGAGCTGTGTGTCGCTACACAATCATGAGTTAGCAGTGTGAACAGCAGGGGGCTGAGCACGCAGCCCTGGGGGGCCCCAGTACTCAGTGTGGTGGTGCTGGAGGTATAGTTCCCGATCCGCACTGCTTGAGGTCTTTCGGTCAGAAAGTCCAGGATCCAGTTGCAGAGGGAGGTGTTCAGGCCCAACAAGCTCAGCTTCCCGATCAGGTGTTGGGGGATGATTGTATTGAATGCTGAACTGAAGTCTATGTACAGCATTCTGGCGTAAGTGTCTTTCTTTTCAAGATGTGACAGTGCCAGGTGAAGTGTGGTGGAGATGGCATCGTCCGTTGAACGGTTTGGACGATACGCGAACTGCAGGGGGTCTAGTGAGGGGGGCAGCAGGGTCTTGATGTGTCTCATGACAAGCCGTTCAAAGCACTTTATGATGATGGTTGTTAGTGCAACAGGGCGGTAGTCATTGACACAGGACACAGAAGACTTCTTCGGCACGGGGACGATGGTGGTAGACTTAAAACATGTGGGAACGACGGCGCTGCTCAGAGAGATGTTGAAAAATACACTGCTTCAGAACTTTCCATACCATTGACATAAGGTAAAGCAGTGAAGATCATTGGGTTGAGGTTAATCATCCATTACAAGACAACACTGATGCGCTTACACTTAACAGGCCACTTAATGTCTGTGTTTGTTCAGGCAGAGGTCTGTGTGTGTTCTTATGTATGGCTGAAGTGACACTATACACGTTTATTAACAATAAACTTTTGATCTTGCTTTTCCTTTTTCTTAAACCAAATTCTAACAGCACGTATCATCTGCATATCTTTCACTGGACTTCTTAATTTTTTAACATTCTCACAGGGTTAATATAAAGTATATCTCAAAGCAGTTGCATTCGGTACTTCTTGTTTTGACTTGGCTAAATCAGACTTCTCTCACTGTAACTATCCAAACAAATCACATGCACATTTTGTTTAATTGGCTTATACAGTTTTTTGGCTGGGGGAAAAAATGATGGATAAAATTAATTTGAATACTACAAAGGTCTACAAATTGTTTTGTAAATGTGCACTTTCCACATTTCAGTTCTATATTGGATTTTTTGTGTTTTCTTTTTTCAGTTATGTTAAGAGCATGTTGTTATTTCATTCTTATACTTTATATATTATATCTTAGAGGAAGAAGGATGAACAGTGCTCAGCAGCGTCACGGCGTTTGGCTGGGAATTGAAAGTCATTGAGCTAACTAAAGCTGTTCTAAATGGCTGCCTCTGTATGCCCAGAGGGAGCATATAGAGAGACAATAACAGTGGGCCTAAAACAGAATCATGTGGAACACCAAACTTCACATTGATGGTTTTCCTGAAAAATTTTGTGAAATTAGCTTAGTGTCACGGTTACTGCTTGCCGGACGAAAGAGAGACATGATAGCAGAGGTGGAAGTGATCAAAGGATTTTAATGATAACAAAAACAGGGAACAAACAGAACAGAACATGAACTTAAACCAGGATAAACTAAACATGGAGCTACACTGAACTAGACATTACAGACTGAAAGACAGACAGGCTAGGAGACAGACAGACAGACTAGGAGATAGACAAACCAGGAAAACACAGAGCCTAGGAGAACACGGAGCCAGGAAGAACAAAGAGAACAAGGAGAACACTGAGAACAAGGAGAACACAAAGCTAGGAAAAACATAGAGCTAGAAAGAACATACCAGACAAACAGTAACCCTAGACGAACAGATGCAAGACAAGGACAACACAGAACTCAGGAACATTTATAATCACACTAATTAGCAAACTCAGTTCAGGTGAGTGCCACATCACCTGACTGAGGTGCATTCTGGGGATTAGAGTCCTTCACACAAAGAACACAAAGAAAACATGAAAAACACAAGGAACTCTCTGGGCGCTTTGTCGCCCTCTAGGGGTAATCCCTGACACTTAGTCTCTTGTAGGGGAGTAAAATATTATAAGCACTAATCTGATATACAGTGCCATGAAAAAGTGTTTGCCCCATTTATGCATTTACGCATACTTTTTGCATATTTGTCACACTTAAATGACTCATATCATAAAACTAATTTTAATATTACACAAAAATAACCAGAGCAAATACAAAATGCAGTTTTTAAATTATGAGTAAATTATTTATTCATTAATTATTTAGTAAATCAAACTTAAAAGGTGTAATAATAATAATAATAATAATAATATAATAATAATAATAATAATAATAATCTACAATGTACGAAATTGTCAAGACAAGCAAGTCTAGCCTTGTTTTTTTTCCACAGTATTCAGCAGATCAAAAATTGGAAGATGGAAAAAAACTGGGTGATGTTTAAAAACTTTAACATCTTTCATAAGGAGCAAAACCGCCTCTCTGTTAATGCCATCACTGAGTCTTTCATCACAACATTTCTCATATGATTCCTTTAAAGTTTTCCTCCAGGTTTTAAGAAACTCTTCTTTGTACACGTCACAAACTGATTTACACGATTCATTAGAGTCTGTCACTTCTATCATTTTATTATTTAATTCATTGGCTGTTTTTGTTCTACACTCTTCCCAATATCCATGGGTATGTGAAGCATCTGAAATTCCAGAGACAATTTTCCTCATTATTTCCTTGAATTCAGGTATAATTTTAGACCGTTTAGTTGTAGGAATATTTTCTTTAACCTGATTAAATACTTTTCTCATAGAATGATTAATCATTTCCTTTAATAAACTGAATGGAAGATCAGAATCATTGACAATTCTATCTCTAGCCATTAGTAGTTCTTGGTGAAGTTTACTATCCTTATCATTTTTATGGTTTTTTATAACTTTAGTAATGGGTCCTGTACATCCGTAAAATTCAGAGAAGCCAATGTACACTTTAATCCCATACCGCTGACCCAGTATAAATGATAATCGGGTTAAAGCAAACATACAGGGCAGCTTGTGTTTTTTTACTTGGGTTTTTTTAATGCAACGCTTCCTTTTTCTACAAAGCTTCCTTTTTCTACAAAGCTTCCTTTTTCTACAAAGCTTCCTTTTTCCTGAATGTCTTTTTTTGTATGATTTATTTCTCATGAGGTTGTTTCTTAGGAGACATGGGTTTATGGGAATGCTTCCATAATGTGTTTTCATTCCCTCTCTACCTAAACAAGGGCTTTTTTTCGAATAAATCAGCAGGTCACTGTAATCTTGCATTTTATTTTGTCGTAATTTTCTTTCAATCATTTGAATAATTTGTTGTTCACTATGAATTATTATTCCATTCACATTCTTTGGATAAAACGGACCAAATACGTCCAATGATCCATCTTTTTTTCCAAGACCTGC